>JAXIVD010004711.1:0-7500 GCA_036785275.1 Cancer borealis | reverse complement strand
AGATGAATGAAGAGAGGGAGGAAGGGGCCAAAGCACGACAATGCTGCAGACGTCGTCTGGACGGGCGGGGGTGGGATGGGGCGGGATGGGGCGGGATTTGGGAGGGCGGGCCGGGGGAGGGTGGGGTGGGTGGGTGGGCGAGGCGGGGCGGGGCGAGGCGGGGGAGTGGGTGGAAGAGGGCATACCACAAAGAACGGGATGCAGGTGACTAGGTAATGGGGAACGGGGTGGGAAGTGTAAAGCAGGCGAGGAGATGGAAGAAGGGGAGGAGGTAATTTCCTTTTACAAAACTTTTTTAGAGGATAAGGAAAGGAAAACAGAGAGGTTTCACGCGGTAGGAGTAAGGCTTGTAAGGAAGGGTTTGAGGCGTCCATAAGTGAGGCGGGGAGGAAAGGGATGCCATTCATGGGACCCCATTAATGGGGTATTCATGAATAACGTGAGGGAAATTAGCAGTATTTTCTAAAGGTAATAAAAAAGAGGAAGAAAATACATCAATTTTTTTCACGTACAAGAAAACGAAAAAGGAGAAAAGATTGTAGATGTGAAGAGAAGGATATATATATATATATATATATATATATATATATATATATATATATATATATATATATATATATATTTATATATATATATATATATATATATATATATATATATATATATATATATATATGTATATATATATATATAATATATATATATATATATATATATATATATATATATGTATATATATATATATATATATATATATATATATATATATATATATATATATATATATATATATATATAGAGAGAGAGAGAGAGAGAGAGAGAGAGAGAAAGAGAGAGAGAGAGGTAGGTAGGTTTATTTAAGGGACTCGTAATGAAAGGCATAGAGAAAATAAAACAAATATAAAAGGAGGGTGTTTTTAGGTAGTGATGAATTATGGGGGGGAGGAAGGAGAGGAGGAAGGAGGAGGCTGTCATGAGGGAGGAGGAACAACGTTGGTGTTGGCGGCGGTGGTAGTGGTGGTGACGGCGGTGACGGTGGCGGCGGCGGCGGTAGTGGTATTGGTGTTGGGGGTGGTGGTGGTGGTGTCTCCTTAGGGTGCCAGTAGTCCACTATCGGCTATTGTGATAGTCTTGGTGGGACGGTAGACATGTGCAGAGTCTCCCAGCTGCGTCATCCTGCAGAAGGTGTGGTGGTGGTGGTAATGGTGGTGGTAATGATGGTGGTAATGGTGGTGGTAATGGTGGTGGTCAGAGAATGAGGATTATGATGGATGGGATTTTGGTGGTAGTAGTGGTGATGATGGTGATGAAGGTATTGTAATGGCCTGATTTTCGTGTCTTAATAACATACAAACATTAGAAAGTAAGGACGCTGCAAGAGGTCAGTCAGGTAATCTACTCAAGGCAGGTCCTGTGTTACCATATGTTTTCTTCATCTATATGTGCCTAAAATAAAAAAAAATAAAAAGTCTACTGTCCTTGTACTTACCACATCCTTGTTGAGTTTGTTCCACTCCTCTACTATCCTATTAGTGAACCAATTTTTTTTCCTATCTCTTTCAATTTTTTTCCTATCTCAATTTTTTTCCTATCTCATGTGGTGGTTGCGGTGATCGCTATAGAATATGTGAGGATGGTGATGGAGGAAGTTTGTGTTGGTAGTAGTGGTGGTGGCGGTGGTGGTGTTGATGTTGGAAGGCATATAGATTCTCAGAAATTGAATTAGTTCTATGAAAGACGGCTATTGCTCTCTCTCTCTCTCTCTCTCTCTCTCTCTCTCTCTCTCTCTCTCTCTCTCTCTCTCTCTCTCTCTCTCTCTCTCTCTCTCTCTCTTTCCGCCTTCATTTGTCTGTTAAGGCTATTTTTCCGCCTATATCCTACCTCCAACCTCCGATTTCAGCCAGTACCGCCGACACCTCCTAGCAGACTAGCAACACGCGTTTGTTTACGTTTATCTCCAGCTCCAGCAATAATGGCTGAGTTGGCCAGTTGAAATAATATTTGTCTATACAAAGCCTCAATGGTAACCATAATTTTTTTTAAAATTTATCTCGTTTTCAGCTTTGCTGGAACCCTATAACATGTTTTAGGCAATTATAAGGTACTGTCTGTCTATGAGAATAGTACCACTGTAGATCAACTGATATGTTGTTCTAATTTAAAGTCGCTTTTCTTTTTTATTTTACTTATTTGTAATCATTATTCTATTGCAACTTATGCAAGAAATAAAATGATTATGGCAAACTATTTTGTCTTCTCAACAATTTACATAGAATGCCATTTGACTTCGAATTTTGCTCCAGCATCTGATTCCTTCCCAAACCGCGCGGGCTGCAAAACTGCTCCGACAATCGGAGGAAAAGTGCTGGAGGTCGGCGGTAACCGCCGATTTGTCGGAGGTAGGCGGAAAAATATCCCAGTGTGATACCCCCTTTAGTCAGTCAGTTGGTAAGTTAATAAATCAGTCCGTCAATAAGTAAGTCTATATGTCTGTCTGTATATTTGTCTGAGTGTATTTTCATCTATGTATCTGTTTGTCTATCTGTCCGTCTTCTTGTCATTCTGTTTGCCTGTCTGATTGTCCATTTGTTTATCTGTGTGTATCTGTCTATTTTGTTTATCTCTCCTATTTGTTTTGTCTATCTCTGTCTGTTTCTCGGTCCCTTTCTGTCGATTTGCTAACCTATTTGTTAATTCGTGTTCACACAGTGTAGCGTCAGGTAAGGTGGTCAAATAATGCAGATTAGGTCAAGTCATGGAGGTAAAAAAAAAGTCTAGGGAAATTATATTGTTGCTCTCATGTCACATTATGTTAGGTAAAGTTAAGTTAGACCAGATCCCTTGAAGTCAGGTCAGTGGCACTTACTCACCCACCAGTTCCTGTCAAAAGCGACATGAGGTGACTTACTTGTCCACGAGGTCGAGGCCATCAATGACGTAGGCGAAGACGTGGGTGTAGCTGTACTTCTTGACGTGGATGAAGAACTGCGAGCCCACCATGAGGCGACCCTGCTCGTTGGTGGACATACATAACATCTCCACCGCGCCCGGCCTAGGCTCCAGATCTGTGGGGACAGGATGTTTGAGGGGCGGAAGGAGTGCAGCGAGAAGGAAGGAGGGATGTGTGATGGAAGTATAAGGGAGGTGTGATGGGAGGGAAGGTGCGGTGGGTGGGACGGAAGAGAGGTACAATGAAGACGAAGTGAGAAAAAGAGAAAGGCGGCAATAGTGTGTTTGTGGCAGGATGAGTATGGACGAGGTGGGCTGTTGTGCCCATGAGGAAAGCAGCATCTCACCAGTGGTCTCAGCGCTGATCAGCTCCTCGTCGCCCAGCGCCGCTCGCCCGCCTTCGCCGTCGTTACTCTGGAAGTCGCCACCCTGCAGCCACCAGCCCGGCAGGCACCGGAACACCTGGCTGCCGCGGTAACCGAAACCCCGGCCGCCTGTGCACAACAGTGTGAAGTTCTCACACAACCTTGGCGCCATGTCGGGTCTCAGTTCAATCACCAGCCGCGCTGTTTGCTGCAGCGAGACGTGCCGCCACCGTTAGCAGTGTCAAGTAAAGTAACACATCACTACACGAACACGCTGGCTGGTGCTCCTCCCCTTGTGCACCTGGTGTGTGGAGCAACACTCACCTGTATGCCCTCGATGCTCAGGTCGAGGTAAACTCGCGGCAGTGAATGGATGGTGGGCGCAGCTGATTCCAGGCTGAGTGCTGGCCGCAGAGCTGCAACTTTGCTTGCCCGTCCGTTGTGGGCACACCGTCGGCTGCTGTAGTGGCCAGCCAGACTCTGGCTGCGTCGATCCACGCAGGCCCTCGCCGGACTACCCGGAGACCTGCACAGGCCATCCGTCAGTGATCAGCTCCACGGGATGCCCCGACACCCGCCACCAGACACAACAATGCTACAGTGACGCGAGCAGGCGTGTGAGGCGCGGCTGATAACAGCCGAGGGGAATAAGGTGGCGCTACACCGCTACGAGCAACATTAAGAGGTGGTAGCGGCGTGGCAGTGGAGGGCGTGGGGAGCACACTTGCTGAGGGGCACGTGAGCAGCGTGGTGGTGGTGGTGGTGAGCGGCGACACTACAACAACAACTACTGGGAACGTACTGTACGTGGCGGCGGCGGCGGCGCCCGGCCCGCCCATGTGCACCAGCGGGACATGTGACGGCAAGGATGGCGGGGAGGCGTACACGACTACCCTGTGCAGGATTGGCACCTACCGTGTCTCCGGCGTGCTGGAGCGGCTGTGCCCCGCCTCCGCCAAGCTGCTCCGCGCCGGCGACCCCTCGCAGGAGCCCCCGCCACTGCTGCACCACCAACACGCATTACCCTCACGCCGCGCCGCCACGCCCGCACACACACACACACACACACACACACACACACACACGCACACACACACACACACACACACACACACACACACACACACACACACACACACACACACACACATAGACACACACATACACACATACACAAACAAATACATAAACATACAAATCCACACACATACACACATATGCATAGATACCAGGGTCGGGTCCATATACAGGCGACTGTATTTAAGTCCAAGTCCAAGTACCTGGATATTTTTCAATTACAAGTACAAGTACAATTACAGTCACTTTCCTATATACATAAGTCCAAGTCTAAGTACATGTCATTGTACATAAGTACAAGTACAAGGTGAAAGAGTGGAGAGTGGAGCGTGGCAAGAAATAAATGCAGTCGCGTACTGGCCCTGTCTAGACGGTGTCTACTGTAACATGTTACCAATTGTGAAAATACTACATAATTATGCTCCTTTATCCTATATTACACTACAATATCATAATACTCAATGTACGTATTTACCTAATAATATCAACACAAAGTTCGCTAGAATCTATATATAGTATACAACTTTTGATTAATTATATACAATGTACTTGTTTGTACTTGAATGTACTTAGTATTTTTCAAGTACTTTGGATCTAAGTACAAATACAAATACAAGCACAAGTAACATTTTAAACTACAAGTACAAGTACAAGTACTTGTACTTGTACTTAAGTACAGATTTTCATGTACATGTACATGTACATGTACATGAAAATCTGTACTTAAGTACAAGTGCAAGTACATGTACTTGGACCCAACCCTAATAGATACACACACACACCTTCACAACAAACACATGCAACTTCACAACACACACACACAACATAAAAACATACACACAGTTTCACCACACACACACACACACACACACACACACACACACACACACACACACACACACACACACACACACACACACACACACACACACACACACACACACACACACACACACACACACACACACAGAAACACACACACACACACACACACACACACACACACACACACACACACACACACACACACACACACACACACACACCCGATCACTGTTTCAATATTACTTTTCCCTCGTGTGATAGAAGCAAATCATCGCACGTTCTAAAAAAGCATGTAAATCAGAAACAACCTGCAAACAACTTTGTACGAAATGTTTTGGAGAGAGAGAGAGAGAGAGAGAGAGAGAGAGAGAGAGAGAGAGAGAGAGAGAGAGAGAGAGAGAGAGAGAGAGAGAGAGAGAGAGAGAGAGAGAGAGAGAGAGAGAGAGAGAGAGAAAAAAAATCGAAAAACACTCAATAAACATCTGAGCTAATAAGAGACTCAATATCTAGATGAAGAGATTAATCAATTAGTGAAATGGGATGAAGGTTTTGAAATTCAGGACATGATCATTAAGCATTTAGAGAGAGAGAGCTTAAGATGATTGAAGCTGATGAGGATTGGGAAGAGGAGGAGGAGGAGGAGGAAGAGAAGGAGGAGGAAGGAGAGGAGGAGTTGGAGGAGGAGGAGGTGTTGTTGTTGTTGGTGGTGGTGGTAATGGTGATGGTGGTGAAAAAAACTGATAAGATAATAAGGGTGAGTTGTGATGATGGAGGTGAGGATGGTGGTAGTGGTGATGGTGAAGGTTGTGGAGAGAGTAATGAAGTGTGGTTAAGATGGAGGAGATAGTGGTGTTGGTGGTGAAGAAGGCCGATAGAGAAGATTATGGCAGTGATGGGGTGGAATTATATTAGGGATAATGACGGAGTATTATGAAATATCTGGAACACAAACTTCAGAGTGCCGAAATGGGAAGGGAGAGAATACTGTTTGGCATAACATGGAGAGAGAAAGACAGTATCATGGATCAAAGGTGAAGACATCTTGAAAAAATTGGACACGAGGTGGACACATCATGCGCCGAGGAGGAAGCGTGAGCAATTTGAGGTGTCACTATAAAAAATAATCTAAAAACCTGAGCCATTAACGGGCATAAGCAGAATATCAATAAGGGAGATCAATGCCTACCGGCTACATAGGGTATGATGTAAAAAAAAAAGAAAAATGGCAACCCAGGGATGGTAAAAGAAGATAGTGCAGAGAGGCGAGATAGGAAGTTTTGCTGGGGTAATCTGGAATAGACAGGCAGCTGATAGAAATTAATGGAGAAGGTTGAGGGAGGCTTTTTTTCCCATAGTGGATTCAAAGAAGGTGATGATGTTGATGATGACAATTATAATGATAATGATGGTGATGATAATGATAATGATGATGACAACGATAATGATGACGGAGGAGGACTGTGTGATAGTACGAGGAGGAGTGGAATTAAGAAAGCAGGGTCGGAGTGTGATGACAAAACATTAATTGAAAATAGAAAATAGAAAAGGAGGCAGACAACCATCTTTGGAAACCCCCGAACCTCCCTCTGCAGTACCCGCTGGCTGAAGACTTTATGTCGATGGCGTCCAAGTCGTCTTGAGAGCGGTGCAGCTTCCCCAGCGAAAGAAACGAGTCCGCGAGAACGGCCTTGGCGGTGGCAAGGTCGTGGGAAAGGCGACTCACAACAGAGCCCGCCCGCTGCGCCATCTCATGGAGGCTTATCAAAGAAGTTTCCTGCGCGGAGTCAGTCTCGATGCGATCCAGGCCACGACTCTGAAAGAAATGGTAAGTGAGAGAGAGAGAGAGAGAGAGAGAGAGAGAGAGAGAGAGAGAGAGAGAGAGAGAGAGAGAGAGAGAGAGAGAGAGAGAGAAAATTAATACGGCCACTACAAATATGAAACATTTCAACATTAAAACTTCATCAAAAGGTAAAGATTTGTTATGAAAATCCGATTATGCCTTTAACGGAATAACATCGGCAATACCAGCGTGAAGGGAAGGAGTGAATGAGGAAAGGAGGGAAGGAAAGAGGGGAGGAAGGAGGGGGGGGGAGGAGGGAGGGAAGGAGGAAGAGGAAGTGGTGCATGAATGAATAGCAGAGAGGATTGGGGCTTCACGCCGCTTTTCACCTTAATGAGAATCTGACGGGATGTGAGGATCTGCAAACACCTTCCCTTCCCTTTTACCGTCAACGTCTTCTTCTCCTCCTCCTTCTCCTCCTGCTTCTCCTCCTACTCTTCCTAT
>JAXIVD010004710.1:30000-33796 GCA_036785275.1 Cancer borealis | reverse complement strand
GGATGGGCGGGATGGGCGGGCTGTGGTGGGGTGAGGTGTTGCCATCAGCCTATCACTGTTTTTAAGTGTTATATGCAAGGCCATGAGGTAGTGTGTGTGTGTGTGTAACTTAATTAACATCGTCTTACCTGTCTGTTATGTTACGTCACGTTAAGGAATGTGTAATGCAGGTTAATACACCCCTTCACTTCCCTTCACTTCCCTTCCCTTCACTTCTCTTCTCTTCCCTTCCCTTCCCTTCCCTTCCCTTCTCTTCCCTTCTCTTCTCTTCCCTTCCCTTCCCTTCCCTTCCCTTCGTCTGTAGGTATGGGTGGGAGGGGAGGAGCCTTGCACTGTACTATCCTTTCCCTAATTCAAGGAGTTAGTGTAGAGTAGTTATATCAAACGGCCTTGGCAGGACCCTAGGGTACGTTGCTGTTTGGGTTCCCTTATATTTCCTTGTATTGCCTTTCTCTTTCTCATTCCGTTACGTCTATTCCCTCTTTTTTTCCTCACATTTATCCTTCCCTCTCCTCTCCCTCTCCCTCTCCTCTCCCTCTCCCTTTCCCTCTCCCTCTCCCTTCTCTCTCCCTTCCCTCTCCCTTCCCTTCCCTTCCCTTCCCTTCCTCCGTGGTAAGCTTAACGCGGTGTGGTGGTGAGCTGGGGGTGTTCGCGAAGGGAAGAACTGCCAGAGGCCTCCGTACACGTGGCAGTGTGTGTTTGTGTGTGTGTGTGTGTGTGTGTGTGTGTGTGTGTGTGTGTGTGTGTGTGTGTGTGTAGGGCAGAGGTAGGGTAAAGGCAGTGGTGGTGGTGGTAATACTAGTTTTAATGATGATGATGATGGTGGTGGTGGGGTTGTCTTGCCGGGAGGTGTGTGTACGTGCGTGTGTACATGGCAACTGTACCGCGTGTGTGTGTGTGTGTGTGTGTTTGTTTGTGCATGTGTGTAACGGAGTGTGTGTGCGTGAGTAGTGAGTGGATGAGCCCCAGACGAGGTGGTGTGTGCGTGCGTGTGTACCGTCATTGTTCAGAGTTTGGTGTGCGTGCGTGGGTGAAGTGCGTGTGTGTGTGTTGACGCTGCCACCCCGCCCCCCCTGCCCCTCTAAACTCGACTTGGCGTGGAGGGTCGGTCCGGGCAAGGCAGGTGACACGTGGATATAAAAACTAGTCCTAGGAAGGAGTTGCCAGGAAGAGCAGGAGTCAGGAATTAAGGACTCAGGGTTGTGTGTGTGTGTGTGTGTGTGTGTGTGGTGAGGCTGTAGCTGTGTGTGTGAGTGCAGGGCCATCAGTGTAGTCGGTGCAGCCCGTCACTACCCAGGCTCGCCGCACGCCCTCCTGCTGCCTGGTCGTGGTGGTCGTGGTCGTGCCTGGTGCTGGTGTCGTGGACGTGGTAGTGCCTGATGGAGGTGACGCCCCTGACGCTGATACAAGTGTGCGTGCTGGGCGTGGTGGTGGGCGGTGCTCGTGTGGTGTTGTGGTTGTGTTGGGCGGTGTGGTGGACGTGGTCATGGCTGCACAGGACAACCACGTGTTTGGGGGCTTGCCTATTCCCCCCATCATCTGCACCCCAGACGCTGAGGGCACGCACGCCGCCCCTGTGTTTCCCGATAGTCCGTCCAAGGGCCCCTCTTCGCGGCGGGGCAGCTATGACGCGGGCAGGAAGTCCCCCATGGGTGAGAGTCCCCTGAGGCATCGGGGCGAGAAGCTGCTGCACCACCTCCTCCACCCACTCACCTTCTACCAACACAAGCGGAGGTCAAGGTGCAACTCCACCAGCAGTGACTTGGACGTGGAGCTGGACCCCACGCCAGCACCACAACAACACAAGAAGAAACCATTGACGCGCTCCCTCACCCCAGACCCCAACCACGCCCGCCCCAAGGAGAAGCAACCCCTGATCCGCTCCCTCACGCCAGACCCCAACCACTCCCGCCACAAGGAGAAGCGTCCCTTGACACGCTCCCTCACCCCGGAGCCTGCCGGGATGCGTCACGTGTACCGACCCGCAGCCCGGGCCAGGCCGCGCCCACACAACCTGTTCCTGCAGATACCCGGCGCCGCTGCCTCCCCCACCACCACCAGCCATGACGGCACGCACAGCCCCAGCAGCCACAGCAGCAGCTACAGCAGCTACAGCAGCAGCTATGACGACAGCCTTGGCTCACCCTCCTGGCACTCCCCCGCCTCATCACCACCAGGCAGTGACTTGGCCGTCGCGGCACGCGACCCCCGTAGGTCCCCCTCCCCCCTCGTATTTCTGGATCGCGGCCCCCAGCCCTGGGTGCCCCCCGCGGGACACACCCTACAGGTGCCTCAGGGGGCAACCTTCAGCCTGGAGGTGGGGCAGCCCCGGTACTCCCCCGTGGGGCCCCGTAAGAGTCTGCCTGGCGACACCTCGCACGGCTCCATCACACTCAAGCTGCGTCCAGGCCTGTCCTCGGCGGGCAGCGGCGGCGGCGGTGGAGGGCGCAGCCACGGTGCCCTACCCGCCGCCGGTGTGCCCGTGGGGAGGCGCAGCAGTGAGCCGGTGCGGCAGGCCAAACGGTGCGTAACCCTGGATCCTCCCCTAGACACCCCTGAGGCCATGGCCCGCAGCATGGACCCCTGGGATGACATCTGGACCGATGACGGCACGGACGGTAACGTGGTCTCGGCCAAGAAAAGTCGCGTCACCGAACGCCGCCGAGCTGCCTCGGTGTCGGCGTGTCAACTCAAGCCGTCCTCCTCTGTTGAGAAACTCTACACCATCTACGACCAGATCATTAAGGAAGGTAATGCACCACACCATACGGCACGGCACGGCGGGGATGCAAGGGCGGGGCGGGGGGATGTGACCATGATGATGATGATGGTGTGTAGTCACTTCAATATTAACAATATATACATGCAAAATAATATATATACATATATTTACATATATATATATATATATATATATATATATATATATATATATATATATATTTTGTATATATATATATATATATATATATATATATATATATATATATATATATATATATTTTGTATATATATATATATATATATATATATTTTGTATATATATATATATATATATATATATATATATATATATATATATATATATATATATATATTTTGTATATATATATATATATATATATATATATATATATATATATAATATATATATATATATTTTGTATATATATATATATATATATATATATATATATATATATATATTAAATTTTCACCTAGCATCTATCAAAGCTATACCAAGGACATCGTACACCATCCAAACACAAACGTACATTGAACTCACCTCACAAAACCTTACCTGTGTGTGCGTATCCACCTGTGTAGACCACCAGGTGTTGTCCTCACACACACACACACACACACACACACACACACACAACACACACACACACACACACACACACACACACACACACACAGCCCTAGTAACAACAATAACAATGATAACACATATATTAATAATAATTGTTTTTTCCGTTAAGTGCAATAGTAATTAATATTTTTATTAGTCATTGTCTTAATTATTCATTTTAACAAAACTTAACAAAACAAAATTAATTATCATCATTATCACCACTATTATTCACACTTAAACAAACACACGCACACACACGTATACGTACAAACAAACAAACAAGATTATTACCATAGATACTAAATTCATCTCCAAACTTATAGATAAGATAAATGATAACAATTTTAACCCATCACAGTTTCAAACCACTAACTACCGCTAACTGCCTAATGACCTTGTTCGATTATTAATGAAGATATATACCTCTAGTCTCGCTCT
>JAXIVD010004710.1:20000-22500 GCA_036785275.1 Cancer borealis | reverse complement strand
TTATTTATTTATTTATTTTTATTTATTTTTTTTTTTAACGAAATTGTGATGTTTTCAGTCATTTTTTCTGTTTTGATATTCGGTTTTTTTTTTAATAATTTTTATTTTGTGTATTTATTTATATATTTTATGATTTTTTTTTAACGAAATTGTCATATTCTAAGTATTTTTTTTCTATTTTGTATTCAGTTTTTAGTTTTTATTTTATTTTTATTGTGTGTTTTCCTCTCCTCTCTCTAACCTGTCATCCATCTTTCATCCGCCAGCCGTGTTGAAGGATGAGGCCCGTCCCTTGATCAGCATCCGGCCCGATGAGTCTCTGTACGTTGCCATCCGTTCACTCATCCACCACAAGATTCATCGTCTCCCCGTCATTGACCCGGCCACTGGCAATGTACTCTATATAGTTACTCATAAAAGGATTCTCAAGTTCCTTTATCTCTATGTAAGTATTAGTTTATTTAATTATGGATTTTTATTTATTTATTTATTGTATTTTTTTTGGTTTATTTATTTATTTCATTCTGGATTTTTATTATATTTATTTTTGGTCGGATTTTTCTTTCGTTTTTTCCTCTTTTTTTTTTCTCTTTATTTCCATTCCTAATCTCTCTCTCTCTCTCTCTCTCTCTCTCTCTCTCTCTCTCTCTCTCTCTCTCTCTCTCTCTCTCTCTCTCTCTCTCTCTCTCTCTCTCTCTCTCTCTCTCTCTCTCTCTCTCTCTCTCTCTCTCTCTCTCTCTCTCTCTCTCTCTCTCTCTCTCTCTCTCTCTCTCTCTCTCTCTCTCTCTCTCTCCTTTTCCAACATTCTTTCTCTTTCTTTCCATTCCTAACTTCCTTTTCTTTCCATTCCTAACCTCACCTCTTTCCTTTCACCTTCCTTTCCCTCCCATTCTCTCCCCTCCTTCCTTTCCCTCCATTCCCAACCCTTCCTTCCTTCCCTTCCTCTCCCTAACCCTGTCTTTCCCTACCATTCCCTCCCTTCCTAACCAAACACTCCTTCCTTTCCCCACAGATCAATGAGCTCCCTAAACCCTCCATCCTGCACAAGCCTCTCAAGGACATGGACATCGGGACTTACAACAATATAGAGACAGCGCGCGAAGACACTCTCATTATACAAGCGCTTAATAAGTTTGTGGAGCGCAGGATCTCAGCGCTGCCTATTGTGGATGCTGATGGGAAGCTGGTGGATATTTATGCGAAGTTTGATGTTATTGTAAGTATGGGGTATGTGTGTGTGTGTGTGTGTGTGTGTGTGTGTGTGTTTATTTTACCTAGTTGTGGTTTACGGAAGGGTGTGTGTGTGTTTGGTTTGGTAGGTATTTGCTATGTTGAATTTGATGTTATTGTGATTATTGTTATTTATTTATTTATATATATCTATCAACATTTACATCCAATTTATCATTCTTAAACATCACATAATATAACATAACATTACATTTATTATTCTTAAACATCACATCACATCACATAATCTAACCTAACATCACACCCTAAACCTAAACAAACTTATATCACATAACATAACATGACACCACACCCTACCACCTTACACAACAGAACAGAACAGAACCTAAACTAACCTAACCTAAACTAACACAACACAACACCTAACCTAACCTAACCAAACCAAACTCTTACCCTCTAACAGAATCTAGCCGCCGAGGGGACATACAGCAACCTTGACGTCACTCTTCGAAAGGCTAACGAGTACCGCAACGAGTGGTTTGAACAGGTACACAGATGCACTCTACAGGAGACTCTGGGCACCATTATGGAGCGCATCGTGAGGGCAGAGGTGCATCGGCTGGTGGTGGTGGATGAGAAGGACAGAGTGATGGGAATTATTTCTCTATCCGATATCCTCAAGGAGCTGGTTTTAAAGCCTTGTAGTAAGTATTGGATTGTGTTTGTGTGTGTGTATGTGTGTGTGTTGGTACTGTGTGTGTGTGTGTGTAAGGTAGGATTGTATGTGTGTGTGTGTGTGTGCTGGGTAAGGAAGGATAGAGCGTGTGTGTGTTTGTGTTTGATTAAATAATGAAAGAAAGCAAAAAAAAAAATCTTCCACCCTTCCTTTCCCTCCCTTCCACCCCTTCCACCTCCCTTCTCCCCTTCCACCATCTCTTCCCACCACCTCTTCTCCCACCACCCTCCACCCTAACACCCCATCCTTACAGTGGACATGGAGCCGGGCAGCCTAAGAGCAGCCACAGCCGCCGCCACAGTCCAACAGATGACGGACACCCTCACTCACTCCCCTTCAAACCTATCCTCCTCTACGGATGACCAAGGCGTTCCGAGTGACCTCAATGGAGTAGGGAGTAGCGAGGACAGTCTAGGAGGAAAGTGGAGTAGCGACGACCGCCTCAGCCAACCCACAACCGCTACATCAATGAAAACAACGTCGACGAAATCACTCCAAGGCACCAGCGAGGATGAAGAGGCAGCTTACTTGATAGAGGAAGGAAGTGAGCCGCCTGTGAGGCAGCCGGAGGTC
>JAXIVD010004710.1:0-15000 GCA_036785275.1 Cancer borealis | reverse complement strand
AGAGAGAGACGTACACACTCGCTCATAATGGCTTCAATTGTGCTTAAATCTCTCTCTGTCCTCCTTGGGATCTTCTTCATCTTCGTAGGAACAACTAAACTCACGCCCAAGATCAGCAAGGAACTCCACAAGGAACTGGTAAGGGAAGGAGAGAGGAAAATACAACGGGTATTTACTCCTCTATCTTCCATTTTATTATTCTTGTTCGTATTATTATTATTATCATCATTATTGTTATTCCTCGTGTTCTTCTTCTTCTATCTTCTTCCTCTTTGTGTGTTTCTGTGTAATTCTATTGAGCTATTTCTAATTATATCTTTCATTTACTGTTCTTTCTCTCTCCTTTACTTCACTCCCTTTTTCCTCCTTTCCTCCCTCTTCCTCCCTTCCTTCTTCCTTCTCTCTTATATCCCTCTCTTCCTTCCTTCTATCCCTCTCTCCTTCCCTTCCCTCACTCCTTCCTTCCTTCCTTCTCCATCCCTCACTCCTTCCCTTCCTTCCTTCCTTCTCTCCATCACTCCTTCCCTTCCTTCCATCCCTCCCTCCCTCCCTTCTGCCCTCTATCTCTCCTCCCTCCCTCCAAGCTTGTTACAGCAATTTATCTCTTCCCTCCTTCCCTAATTCCTCCTCTTCCTCCCTCCCTCCTTCTGGTCTGTGTCTACTTCACTAGTTCCCATTTGATATGAACATACGCCTTAGAGTAAACAATACGAGCGTCTATCAAACTTATGTCCATGAAATCAACTTTGCGTCCCGATATTTCAGATGAGAAGTTTAGTGGTAGTAATTTATATGATATTAATGTTATTCCCCATCATTAGTGGTAGTATAGTATAGTATAGTAGTCTAATATAGTATAATATCCTCCTCTATTTTCATTCTGTGCTATAAAATGTTCATGGTCATATTTTCTACAAGGTCATGGTGCGTGTTCCCTTCTATCTGTTGTCGGAGGGAGAGGAGAAGAGGGCGGGGAGGGAGCCGTATTCTGTTACTATCCAGTTCTCAAACTCTTAGTGCCCTTGTAGTAGTATGTAGTGCAACAGATACCTTACTTATAGACCAATAGTGATTCTGGTGTCTGTTCTTCTCATATATTCTCTCTCCTACACTCCCTCACATCCCCTCACTCCCTCACCCCGTTTCTCCCGCCAGAGGAAGGAGTTTGCGCGCTATTCTAAAGTTTTCCCGCTGGCTCAGACGCTGGAGTTCAAAGTTCCTTCTAAGTGGTACAGACGGACTATTGGCGGGCTGGAAGTGATGTGTGGAATCTGCCTGACTTTTATACCTTCAAGTACGTTAATTATATACTTATTAATTATACCTTATTTGTTGATTATAGGTGTTGATTATATACTTGTCCATTAGCTATCTGCCTTACCTGTAAATTATCCCCTTACGTACGTTAATTATACTTGTTAATTATATTTGGTGATTATTATAGTTGTTATTATGTTTATTATTTATTTATTCATTAGTTAATTATCTCTATCTATTTTTTTTTAATCTATCTATCTCTAATCTTAATATCTTTTAATTTTAGAGCGAGTGAAGCAATTCGCTAATCTGGTTCTCGCTCTAATGATGTTATTCGCTACATACAATCACTGGATGGTCGGGGATAAGTTTGAACGTCTCGCGCCTTCCTTGGTAACTATTAGAGAGAGAGAGAGAGAGAGAGAGAGAGAGAGAGAGAGAGAGAGAGAGAGAGAGAGAGAGAGAGAGAGAGAGAGAGAGGTAGTCAGATTTATTATTCTATCTCCATATTCAAATTTTTTTCTACTTTAACGTAAAAAAATGGTAAATATTGGTTTATTTTGGGTGTTATTGTGTGTGTGTGTGTGTGTGTGTGTGTGTGTGTGTGTGTGTGTGTGTGTGTGTGTGTGTGTGTGTGTGTGTGTTACCCCTTCCCTTACCCCCCCATCACCCCATTCTCACCCCCCATTCCCCTCCCATTCCAGGTGTTCTTCTTCATGCTGACCTGTCGTCTTATTGTAGAATACCAAATACACAGGAAAGAAACAGGAGACAGCGAAGAAGGAAAGAAAGATGGGAAGAAGGAGAAGAAAGATAAAGAAGGAGGAGGAGGAGGGAAAGGAAGTACTGTTGCTGTTCCTGCCTCCTCTTCCTCCTCTTCTCCCTCCTCCTCCTCCTCTGTTGTTCCTGCTACTGTTACTACAACAATACAACAGAAAAAGAACAAAAAAGATGTTTAGTGTGTGTGTGTGTGTGTGTGTGTTAGAGAGAGAGAGAGAGAGAGAGAGAGAGAGAGAGAGAGAGAGAGAGAGAGAGAGAGAGAGAGAGAGAGAGAGAGAGAGAGAGAGAGAGAGAGAGAGAGAGAGAGAGAGAGAGAGAGAGTTGGGGATTGTAATGAAGTTGATTGTTTAATTATTTTTCTGTGTGTGTGTGTGTGTGTGTGTGTGTGTGTGTGTGTGTGTGTGTGTGTGTACTCATGTGACTGTGTGTGTATGTAGGTATTTACGTACATGTGTGCATCATACATGTCATCTACACATACGTACAGTCACAGACGTGCACACAACTATGCATGTATGTATGTATATGTGTGTGCGTGTATTTATTATCTAATTCTTGTGTATGTTGTATGTTCTATGTACGTTTAGAAGTAGCTGTGTATACATTTATGTGCGTGTATGTATGTATGTATGTGTGATTGTATGTACGTGTGTGTGTATGTGTGGAAACTTAGCTCATGTAGGTCAATTTGATCTTGATATACATACACGCATACATACGCACACATGTACACTTTTTTCAAGCCAAACAACGACGCACATGTAATACACAAAATAATAGATAAAGAAAGAAATAAATAAAGAAATAATACAATAAAAAGAGAAAGTGAAAGGAAGATAAAGAAAGAAGGAATTAGAGGAAGAAGTAAAAGTACAAAGAAGGAAGTGAAAAAAATGAATAAATAGAGAAATGAAAAACAAAAATATGAAGAAAAAAAAAATTATTAATATACGAAACGGAAAGAAAAATATTGAAAAATAAAAATGAAAAATAATGAAAAATAATGAAAAATAAGAATGAAAAATAATGAAAAATAAGAATGAAAAATAATTAAAAATAAGAATGAAAAATAATGAAAAATAAGAATGAAAAATAATGAAAAATAAAAATGAAAAATAAGAATGAAAAATAAGAATGAAAAATAATGAAAAATAAGAATGAAAAATAAGAATAAAAAATAATAAAAAATAAGAATGAAAAATAAGAATGAAAAATAATGAAAAATAAAAATGAAAAATAGGAAAAATAAGGAAAATAATAAGGAAAAAAAAGGAAAATAATGTATAAAGTGAAAAAAAAAAGTCAGTATTATCTCAAGTATTTTTAATTTTTAAAATTTTTATTATTGACAAAAAAATATATAGTCGTTTTAAAACTATTATTATTATTTAGGTTTGTAAATATAATTGACGTTTATTTGTTAATCAATTAATATATTTTGTAATTAACGTAGTTGTCTTTTTCAATAGAATTTATTTTATTATTATTTTTAGACTTGATTTAATAAGTTAATATTAATGTTAATATTTTTTTATAAGCATTTTTCTGATATTCCAACAAAGTTATGATAGAGTTAAGTTAATTTTTAAGAATATTTAGGGTTTTGGTGGAATTAATTGTATGTATGTATGTGTGTCTGTCTGTGTGTGTGTGTGTGTGTGTGTGTGTGTGTGTGTGTGTGTGTGTGTGTGTGTGTGTGTGTGTGTGTGTGTGTGTGTGTGTATGTATGTATATTTATGTGTATGGGAATAATTTTGGTTTTTATTTAATGTGTTTTGTACCCTTGAAATATCTTCCTTTAAATGTAATAATAATAATAGTAATAATAATAATGATAATGGAAACAATATTAATGCAAAAACAAATTATTATACTCTTAGTCTGTTTGTAGAATTAATTTACTCGTATTATCAAAAATGTATTCCCGTGTGTGTGTGTGTGTGTGTGTGTGTGTGTGTGTGTGTGTGTGTGCGTTTGTGTGTGTTTTTTGAGGATTAAAGCAAAAAAAATAGTCAATATATTCTATAATGTGTATTTTTACCGAATATTTATGAAAGGAAAATAATAAGAAAGTGGAGATATTTATTTTATTTTTATTTATTTATTTATTTTTGTGTGTATGTGGTTTGTAAATTATTATTATTATTATTTTTTTTTTTTTATTCTGTGTTATATTTATGTTACTAATGTTATATGTTATTATTATATATTGTATATTAATTTATATGTATTACTATATATATAATAATTACGTTCTAGTCAAGTTAAACTATTATTATTATTATTATTATTATTATTATTGTTGTTATCACCACCATTATTCATCTCCTTCATTGTATGTATGTTAAAACAATGTTATTATTCAAACAATAACAACAACAACAACAACAACAACAACAACAAGTTCTACCTTAATACAACAATCTTTTTATTAACCTGTCATTTGACTTTCAACTTCATGAAAATATCCCAAAACTACTTCATATAATTTAAAATGTTGATACTTTCCATTGAAATCACCTTTGTCTTCTACGATAAATAGTTTGTTTATTTACACTTAGATGGCAGCACCGTATTAATTATTATTATTTTTATAGTTAGGTATCTTCCGTCAGTTTGCTGCCGACGCTGGAAGGGGAAGGACGCACGTCACTCAGGTCAGTGGATATCCCTTTTTTATGTATTTATTGATGCAGTTAAGGTTTTAAAGTTATATAGAAACCTTTGTAATATAGGAATGTCATCTCAGGTCAGGTATGATGGGTTTGAAGGTCAATTATAAGTACATACAACGATTCACTGTTTCGAATCGTCAGCAGAGTGAGTGGTTAGCCGGTGAAAAAGATTACCTCGTTTGAAAAGTCCATTCCAATCATTATTATCATCATCATTATTATCATTATTATTATTATAACATCAAAGTGGAAATATACACCAAGGAAGAACAAACAGCAGCTGGCTAGTACAGTGGTAGTGCATTCGCTTAATGTCTGCCAACCATGAGTGCGTGTCTGCATTACGACAGAGAGAGAGAGAGGAGAGAGAGAGAGAGAGAGAGAGAGAGAGAGAGAGAGAGAGAGAGAGAGATAATAGGTTTGAATACAGATAATTAGTTCAGCGTATATGTAAATAGAAGAAAATAAACAATAATACAAATGAGACGCATTGGTAATATAAAGAAAAGAATGAATACTTTAAAATATTGTTACGTATGATTTTAATGTGATAAAAATACATCATACATTATACATACATATTTATTTTATTTATTTTTATTTTATTTTATTTCTCCATCTTGTTTTTGTACATAGTAAAGCCTCAAGGTAATTAATTAGTTTGTTGTAGTAATTATATATATATATATATAGAGTATGTCACATTTAAATACGTACATACATATATATATACGTACACACACCTGTCTCTATGTATACTTAAGAGTTTATAAAGGTGTACAGCCCCTCCCCCCCACACACACCCATTCCAATCATATTCCCATCCATTCTCACCTCATTCCCGCCCACTTTGAAATGCAACTATTCAATTATCATCATTATTATTTATTTAAAACCATCATTATTATTAGCATTTCTTCCCATAACCCTTCTTCCCTTCCCTTCCCTTCCCTTCCCTTCCCTCCCTTCCCTTCCCTTCCCTTCGCTTCCCTCCCTTCGCTTCCCTCCCTTTCCCCTTCCCTTCCCATAAATTTCTTCCTTTCCCCTTCCTCACTCCCCCTTTCTCCTAACACCCACACACCCATTCCCAAACCTTCCCTACCGCCCATCACGTAGTAGCAGCATCAGTAGCATCAGTAACACCAGTAGCAGCACCAGTAGTAGCAGTAGTAGTAGCAGCAGTAGTAGTAGCAGCAGTAGTAGTAGTAGTAGTAATTCCATGTTTCCTCCTTAAGTGCGCAACTAGATGTTCATTTCTTGTACCTGAATAATCACATTTGAAACATTTATAAGGACGCTCCCCCGTGTGTATCCTTATGTGGCGTTTTAGATCCGATTGGTCTCTGAAGGATCTCTTGCCGCAGTAAGGACAGGTGTGGGATCCTACGCCTCCTCCTCCTCCTAATCCTCCTGTAGACACGCCCAAGGATATAGCTGGCAAGTCCTGTAGAATGGAGTGAAGGATTTTATAGGTTAGGTTATGTTAGGTTGTGTTTTGGTGGTAGTCTGAGGGATCACGCGCTGGATATCTCTCTCTCTCTCTCTCTCTCTCTCTCTCTCTCTCTCTCTCTCTCTCTCTCTCTCTCTCTCTCTCTCTCTCTCTCTCTCTCTCTCTCTCTCTCTCTCTCTCTCTCTCTCTCTCTCTCTCTCTCTCTCTCTCTCTCTCTCTCTCTCTCTCTCTCTCTCTCTCTCTCTCTCTCTCATCTAGAATGGAGTCTTGAAAACCTGGAAATAAAAGATGATGATTAAGTTAAGTAGTATATAGAACTGTAAATACATAGATAGATATACTTACATACATATATTTACATAAATGTAGGAAATACGAGAAAGAGAGAAAAAAAAAATCTAATATCTTAACTTTTTCCAAAATCATAATTATATATTTATTTACTCAAACAGCAAAACTTCCTTAACATGTATTATTACAAATTTCAAAATCTTCAACTTCAATATAAGTTTTCACGGATTTGTGAGGAAAATGGAATCGCAAAATTTTTTGCCCAAAAATTTCCACCAGAATTTGAGTGTAAAATAGTTTTGTCATTTTTCAATGAAAGTATTTGTCGTACAACAAAGATGTATAGAAACAAAGTTGTTCAGCTTGACAAGTTCTATCTGATGGTGTCATCAGTTTGTAAATTACTCATTTGGTTTAGGAGAAAAATGTGATTAAATATAAGTTTTGCATAAAATACAAATAATTATCTCAATAACTTACATTCCGATTTCATTCTACTATGACTCAAAAAAACGGGCGTCCTCTGTTCTATATTTACTAATCTATACGTCTTTTACGTAAACCTCATACTTTTTGAGATATTTTGAAAACAATGATTTCACGGAAAAAATCTAAGGTGTTACCCTTGAAAATTTCGTGAAAAATTTTGACTCCTCCGAATCTGATGAAAATTATTACACAAAGGTTTTCAGTGATGACGAACACTAATCTGGACTCAGTTTTATCATTACTATAATATTAAACATTATATACGCATGTGATACGCCAGCAACCGACTCACACAATTCACAACTGACACACACGTACACACACACACACACACACACACACACACACACAGGCTTAGTGACAGAAAAACACGGGCAGAAACTACTTGCATTTTACAATTTATTCATATTAGAAAAAAAATAAAGAAATAAAACACAAACAAACACAGACCATTTTACGCCCAAATACAATATAATTTACACTACATTACCCCTCCCCCCCCCCCTCTCTTCCATACAGCCTTACCTACATACATACATACATACATACACGGCAAGACTAATGTATAAAAAATGTATGAATTTGTATGCATGAAAAATATTCCTTAAATCTATGTATATTAACGTGTGTGTGTGTGTGTGTGTGTGTTTAGTTATAAAAGTATTAGTATAAATTTAGTGCATATATTTAGATCTAATTTTAGTTATAAATACGATTAAAAGTATTGTTCAGATGATTCTAACGAGACAATAATAATTTTGGATTTAATGAAAGAAATGAAAATAGAATATAAATAATAATAATAATAATAATGATGATAATAATTCTTTCTTCCTTCCTTTCTTTCTCCTCCTCCTCCTCCTACCATCTATTCTTCCTATCTACTTCTCTTCTTCCTCCTAAACAGTCAGTCTTCCTCTTCTTCCTCTAAATTCATTACAGAGAGAGAGAGAGGAATATACACAAATACATTCATACATACATACATACACACACACACACACTCATACGTACATACAGACAGACACAGTATTCCCTGATGTACATAAACACTGTATTGAAACGTTACTTTCCTGAGATATTTTAGTAACACACACACACACACACACACACACACACATATACACACACGCACAATTTCATCCCAATACATAAAATTTAACCACACACACACACACATGTACATATACACACGCACACATGTACACCGCTGTTCTCATAATCTAATTTCCATAATCACTTTTTTTTTTAATAATTGTTCGTTTTTCATTGTTTCAGAAATCAGTGTTAATTGACCAATCAGAGAGGTCATTACCTGCACTAATGACGGACTATCAGGTAAGTAATAATAATGTTTTTTTTTAGTATCTGTTTAATTATACAAAAAACGGAATGAATTAAGATAAAAAAAATTAATAAATAATAATAATAATTCATTCAGATTATTCATTGTACAAAGTTACAATTTCTTTCTTTTTTCTTTCATTCTTTCTTTTAAAATCATTCTAGTTCTTTTTTTCGTTCTCTTTTTTGAACTAAAATATAAAGTTTTTCCTTGTGTGTGTGTGTGTGTGTGTGTGTGTGTGTGTGTGTGTGTGTGTGTGTGTTGGTGACTGAATGAATAATAATAATAATAATAATAATAATAATAATACAATTTCCATTTCTATTCAAACTATTTATTCAACGTAAAAAATAAATAAATAAAAAATAAAAATGAAAAAAACAATTATTCCCACATATAAGAATAATTTCAATACTAAAAAAAAAAAAATAATAATAATAAAAATCTATTATATTCTCGTTTAAAAAAAAAAAAAAAATTATATTCTCGTTAAAAAAAAAGTCTGCTAATTACACACCTGTCATAAAATAAACCTTTGCTCATTAACCACACCTGTAATTACCTTCCTATGCCCTTTGCACACCTGTAATTATGCAGCCACACCTGTAATTAATCAAAACAGCCGCTAGAGGTAGTGTAGAGTGGACAACGCGTACAGTACATGATCCTCTCTGGTAGTAGTCGTGTAGTTGTATTATTAGAAAGATATTGTATTTGTATTGTATTTGTAAAGGTTAGGTTCGGTTTAATTTTTTATCTTTTTTTTTTCGTGTCAAATTTGGGTTTAGAAAAAGTTTTGGTCTATAGAAAAATGTGTGTGTGTGTGTGTGTGTGTGTGTGTGTGTGTGTGTGTGTGTGTGTGTGTGTGTTTGTTTGTTTGTTTGTTTACTTGTATATCATTCATTGTCACACACACTAATTGTTTTCAAAAATATACTTTAATACGGTTTTACAAAGTGTGGTGATGGTGGTGGCATTTTAGGAGGCAGGAAAAATAAACACACACACACACACACACACACATACCCACCCAACACCTCTTACACACACACACACACACACACCCAGACACACACATACACCCCTCACCCAAACACCCCTTATACACACATACCCAAACACCCTCACACACACACACACCCAAACACCCTCACACACACACACACACACACATACATACCACCAAACACCTTACAAAATAACAAAATGTGCATCAAACAACACCCCCACACACACACACACTTACACCCCCACACACACCCCTTACAAAATGCCCCACAGACTCTGAGGTGTGGTGGGGGGGGCGTGCCGCTAACTGAGGTGTTGATGGCGACGTTTAATATGTTCGTTTAAATGTGACTTCTGTGAGGCGCGATAATCACAGTGGCCGCATGTGTAGGGCTTCTCTCCGGTGTGTGACCTTACGTGGCGGTTAAGGTCACTGCGGTAGGTGAAGGTGCGTTGGCAGTAAGGGCATGAGAGGGTCACAGCTGCTGCCGCCGCCGCCTCCTCCACCACAGATGAGCCCGGCCCCATGGCAGTGCCGGTGCCCAAGTATTCCTGTGGAGAAAGGGAAGGTCAGTTGATACCCTCGCATACCCTTAGCTGCGTGTGTGTGTGTGTGTGTGTATGTGTGGTTTTAAATTTGCGTTCATGGGTGTGTGTATGTGTGTTTTTATGTTTGCATTCATGGGTGTGTGTATGTGTGTGTGTTTTAAGTTTTCGTTCATGTGTGTGTGTGTGTTTGTCTGTTCAGTTGTTTCGTGTAAATATTTTTTTTTTTGCATATATATACTCATACACTCTCACACCCTACATACAGTCATAACACGCCCACATACACCCCCCCATACACACATACACACCCCCACACGCCCACAGCCTCCTACACCCCCACACGCCCACAGCCCCCCACCCACCCCCACCCCCACCCACACACCCATCCCAACCCACAACTCTGATTTAAGAACGAAATTAAACAAATATGATTTATAAACTTTTAATTTAACTTCCTCCTCCTCCTCCTTTTTCCTCTCGTTTTTTATATATACACACACACACACACACACGTTTTATAATGTACACGCACGTATGTTTGGCATCGCGTTCAGTAGGTAAAATGTAGCACACACATACACACACACACACAGATACACACACAGACACACACACACAGACAGACACACACACAGATTCATTTGGCATCCATAACATATCATAAGTTTGGCATTTTAATAATTCTTCTTTATTTGTGCTAATGTACGGCACACACACACACACACAGACACACACACACACACAGACAGACACACACACACACACAGACAGACACACACACACACACAGACAGACACACACACACACACATCTGTTTGGAATGTGACGTAGAGAGAGAAAGAGAGTAATAATAATAATAATAATAATTTAAAACAAGCCGTGAGACGTAATCGAGCAACCATCAAGAATTTCAAGGTCAGGCAACACATCTGCATTTGTACGCGTTACGCCAACATCACCAGCAGCGGCAGCAGCACTAGCGTCACGATGTACCGCTGTGACGTGCTTTTTAATATTCCCCTTGAGAGCAGCACGGTGAGGGCATAAAGGGCATTTGTACGGCCTCTCCCCTGTGTGTGTCCGTACGTGACGTCGTAAATCTTGCCGACTGCTAAACCTCTTCTGGCATAGGAGACACCGGTGGCCTTCCGCTGCCGCTGCCGCCGCCGCTGCTGCTGCCGCCCCATTTCCTCCTCCTCCGTAAGCCTCCACCCCACCACGGCCGCCGCCTCCACCACCACCACGCCCTCCCTAGAACAGTAACACCAATAATGTGGCTAAAGTACCACACCCTACCACATTTTCTATCACACACCCACCACAGTCTACCACACCATACCACACCCTCTACACCAATACCACACCACACCACAGCTAAGTCTCCATTGATGCGTGCGTTCGTTTGTGTGTTTCAATAGTCACGTAATGTTAACTTAATGTATAAATAAACAGTTTTTCGTATATTCTAATAAAGTTTTTTGGGTCAAATTTTCGCTTCTCAAAATTTTAAGCCATTTTTTTTTTCTTCTTTTCTTTTTGTCCGATTTTATTTCTCGTATAAAGTAAAAAAAAAAAAAAATAATAATAATCTGTTCCCGAGACGATAATTTGGGGTAATAAATATATATTTTTTAATGGAGTTTACGATGGATTTCAAATTGTTACGCGTTTTTTTTAAATTAATTTATTTTCATTAAGGTGAAGAAAATGAATCAAATAATATGTTTGAAGTATATATATATGGATAGATTTATTCTCTCTCTCTCTCTCTTGCTTTCATTCACTCTCTTCCTCCATCTCTCTCCTCCTTTACCTCTCTTCTCTTCCTCTTTACCTCCCCCTCCTCTCCAATTTTTCCTCCTCCTTATTTACCTCCTATCCATCCCCTCCTCCTCCTCCTCCTCAATTACTCCTCTTCTTCCTCCTTCCCAATTCCTCCTCCTCCTCCTCCTTAGATTAGATTAGGTTAGGTAAGGTAAGGTTAGGTAAGATTAGGTTAGGAAGGTTAGGTAAAGTTAGGAAGGTTAGATTAGATAAGTTAAGGTTAGGTTAGGAAGGTTAGGTCAGGGTACTCACCAGGGTCTGTGGTGAGTGTGAGTCTTCGGAGTGGAGTGTCTCGAGGGTGAATCCTGCCATGGAGTCCCACGGTCCCATATCCTACGGGGAAGGACTCTTTAGGTGATGGTGGTGGTGGTGATAGATAGTTAGGTTAGATAGATATGCTTTTTTCTCTCTCTCTCTCTCATTCTATTCCTTTCCTCCTCCCTTTCCTTCCTCCTATCCTTCCCTTCTTCCTCCTTCCTTCTTTCCATCCTTCCCTCTTTCCTTTGCCTCCTCCCTTCCTTTCTTTCTCTCCCTATCCTTCCATCCTTCCTCCCTCTCCCTTTCCCTCTCTTCCTTCCATCCTTCCTCTCTTTCCCTTCCCCCTCCTCCTTCCATCCTTCCTTTCTCTTCCTACCTATCTCTCCCTTTCCTTTCCCTTCCTATCCTTCCCTCCCTCCTTCCTAAACCTCCTTATCCCCCCGTCCTCCTTCCATTCTTCCTCCCTTTCCCTTCCTCCTCCTCCTCCATCCTTACTCACCGTAGCCACAGAAGGACCCGCCAAACCCGGCACCAGAAGCTCCTGTAGGACTCCACTCGTAGGATGTGTGCAGGAGAGAGGATGGTCATATAACCCCATCCCTCCTCCATCCCCCCCTCCCCCTCCATCTCCTACTCCATCATCAGAGTTAAGACTTGAAGTAAAATTGAGGGCAGCTCCAACGCGAATCAGTGGGTCCTCCTCTTCCTCTTCCTCCTCCTCCTCTCTTCCTCCTTCTCCCTCCCTCCTTCTACGCCTCCTATGGTCATTCCTTCTACTTCTGTGTCGTACTTGGACTCGGTGACCTCCTCCTTGATGATTGGGTGCTCCTCGATGACCACCTGAGGACGAGGTTAAAGGTCACACTCGAGGGAATTAGAGAAAGAGAGAAAGAAAGATAATGTGATAAAGATAGAGAAATAGAGAAAATGTGAGATAGAAAGAGATAGTTTTATAAGAGAGAGAGAGAGAGAGAGAGAGAGAGAGAGAGAGAGAGAGAGAGAGAGAGAGAGAGAGAGAGAGAGATATAGTTTCATATAGAAAGATAATATAATAGAGAAATAGAGAGAATACAATAAAAAAAGATATATAATACACACATATAAACACAAAGACACACACACACACACACACACACACACTTACCTCAATCCCATGAAAACTTTCCTCCCTATCCTCCTTTCTTCCCTCCCCTTCCCCCTTCCTGGAGGCATGGTGGGGGGGATGGGAGGGGGTACCACCACCACCACCACCTTTAGACGAGGAGGTGGAGTTGGAGGAGGGAGTAGTAGATGCTGTAGTAGTAGGGGGTCCCGGTGGGTGACTGGCATTATTATTGGCACTATTCCCAACATCACATTTCCGTCGTTTTACATGATGCGTCGTTTCAACTGAATTAAACTGATGCGATCTCTTCCCGCCGCCCTGAGTGCCAGTATGAGTGCCACCTTCATCTGGCACTGCTAAGCCTTTAATACACAAACACTCAGCAGCTTTTATCAACCTCGATAGATCTCTCTGTGCTACATTAGCTTCTCCTAAATACATGTAGCTTAACAGAGCCTCTAGATCACCCACTAGTATGTCTTTCAGTATGACAACAGGGTGAGTGCATGGCGTTTGTTTGAACACTTCCTCGAAAAACTCACTACATGCTGAGAGGACCAATTTGTGTACAGGAAAGAATTGGCCATTGCAAGCCAGGGTGACATCACTGTACAGGTCCTGGGGGGGAGAAGAAGGGATGTTAGGAGGTTCCGGGGTGTTGGGAGCGTGTTTGGGTTGGTTCTGGGGGTGTTTTGGCGTATTGGGAGCGTGTTTGGGTTGGTTCTGGGGGTGTTGGGAGCGTGTTTGGGTTGGTTCTGGGGGTGTTTTGGGGTATGGGAGTGTGTTAGGTTAGGTTCTGTGGCGGAAAGTATGCGTTGGGGTGACTGTACAGATCCTAGGTGACAAGAAGGGGTGTTAGGGTGTGTGTTGGGGGTAGAAGGAGGCTGTGTTTGGGGGAAGAAGGTGTCAGTGTTGATTCTGGGGGGAAGGAGTGTGTTGGGGGGAGAAGGAGGAGGTTAGTGTAGGTTTGTCTGGGGGTAAGGAGTGTGTTGGGGGCGAGAGTGTGTGTTTGGAGGCGAAGAGCGTGTGTGAGATGTGTTGTATTGAATTAAGACAAAAAATCGATCATGCATATACCCAAAAAATATATATACCACGAAAAAAAAGAAATAATAATAATAATAATAATAATAATAATAATAATAATAATAATACCACCACCACCACCACCGCTAACTTACCTTTTTATGTAGTGACGAGAGAGTTTGGAAGAGAACTGAAAAGTGGTTATTCCACTTTAAAGACAAAATCCCCTCCATACCTCACACCCTGGGAAAGAAAGGGAAAACAAGGATTAATACGGGAAATAAAGGGAGGGAAAGGGAGGAAAAGGGAAATAATAATGGAATAAAATCATTAACATTGGAAAAAAGGAAAGAGAGGGTTTAATAATGGATAAAAACAGAGAAAAACTAAGAATAAAAGAAATTAATAGTAAACACGAATGCATTGTATCTCGTAACTACCAATCAAGCGTTCCTAAACAACCACTCAAACAACTATAACTACCACGTATAACCTACAACTACTACTACAACACCTATAACCTACACTTAGACCATAATTCACATCTTAACACCCATTAATAACCTCAAACAACACTAAATCATTGTTAGTTAAAATCTAGACACCACATATATAAACCCATATTTCACCTTATTACACCCTATCTCCACCCTTCCCCGCCCACTCACACCTCTCTAATACGCCCAGGTATATGCAAGATGGGTTAAAATAGGCCTACCGGTGATAGATAGGCCGTAATGAGGGAAAATATCAATGGAGTAATGTTTAGACAGAAGCTCTCCGCCATTACTGTTCCATGGTGATGCTGATGATGGTGGTGATGATGTTTGGATGTGTGTTTTTCCAACGTTTTTGGCATCTGAGATTTTCACGGTGTCTGTTTACTTCGTTTATTTATCTATTTATACATTTGTTTTGCTTTTTGTGTTATGTATGGTATGGA
>JAXIVD010004709.1:30000-33798 GCA_036785275.1 Cancer borealis | reverse complement strand
GTTCAATATGGATATAATTGCAATATAGTGGAATAAAATCTAAGCAAAAACATAATATTTGCAATAAAGTATGCCAATAGGTAATACGATTAGAATATATTGTTGAAACTGATCGCACTGCAGTAATCACAAATGTCTTGATAACCTGTAACTCTGATAATTTACGTTATTTAGGAAGCAGCTGATCGGCGGACACATTAAGAACGGTTAGTTGAGTGAGTCAGGCATTGGCTAGGCGTCGTGCCTCCTTTGTTTATCACATATGAACATGTTGCATTTACCAGCACACACACACACACACACACACACACACACACACACACACACACACACACACACACACACACACACACACACACACACACACACATACACACACACCACACACACACACACACACACACACACACACACACACGAAAAACCTGAAGAAGTTGTCATGAGTGTGTGTGTGTGTGTGTGTGTGTGTGTGTGTGTGTGTGTGTGTGTGTGTGTGTGTGTGTGTGTGTGTGTGTGTGTGTGTGTATGTGTGTGTGTGTGTGTGTGTGTGTGTGTGTGTGTGTGTGTGTGTGTGTGTGTGTGCATATATACTTATAATTGGCGGCAACCTCAAGCCCGGTGGGACCAGCAACAATCCTCCCCAACAATAGCGTCGCGTGTATATATTTTGAAGTCTCTCGGTGGGCTAGCGACGCCCCTGTGAAATAAAAATAAAAGAAAGGCTGGGGATCCCTACATACCGACAATAACCGCGCCTCTATCACCTAAATTGAGTTTTGTAGATGTGAGGGTGTGCGCCGGGGAGAGGGAGTCGCTGTGTGGATGGTGGTGGTGGTGGTGGATTGGAGTGGTGGTGATGGTGGTGGTGGTGGTGACGTGTTGTGGTGGTGAGGTGTAGTGACGATAATACTACAGGATTTTGTGGCATGACTGGTGTGAGGTGTTTGGGATGAGGAGCAAAGGAAGGGTTGGAGGTGGCGTGGGTGTTCACTGGTAAGGGGTTGTGGCAGTGGTGGTGATGGGATTGTTATGGGGAATGTTGGAGAGAAGTGGGAGGAATAAGGGGGTGGCGTGGGAGGAATAAGGGGGTGGAGTGGAAGGAGTGTGGGAGGGATGAAGGGAGTAGAGAATGTGCAAAAGGATGGAAATGAAAAATGTAGGAAGATTTTTTTTTAATCACGCACAGAAAGAGAGAGAGAGAGAGAGAGAGAGAGAGAGAGAGAGAGAGAGAGAGAGAGAGAGAGAGAGAGAGAGAGAGAGAGAGAGAGAGAGAGAGAGAGAGAGAGAGAGAGAAAGAGAAAGAGAGAGAGAGAGAGAGAACAAACATGGCGGGCGGTTCTCCAGAGGGGCAACACTCTGGTATCCGCCCAAACATTTGTTCAACACTTGTCCCTGAACCGAATGTGAAGGAGACGAGTTGAACCAACACATCCACTTGCTAATCCCTGTTTTCCCTCCACCTACACTTGCTCCCTTCTCACCACCTCCTGCCATTCCCCATCTCTTCTTTCCCCCTCCTTCCCTCCTTTCAGTTCTCTTTTCCCCCTGCCTCTTCCTCTTCCTCCATCACTACTTCCCCCTCCTCCTCCTCCTCCTCCTCCTCCTCCTCCTCCTCCTCCTCCTCCTCACAACATGGTTTCCGTAATAAACGTTCATGTCTAACTAACTTATTAGACTTCTTTTACAATGTTTTTGACACGTACGATGAAAGCAGAGCAGTAGATATCATATATCTGGATTTTCAAAAGGCCTTTGATAAAGTTCCCCATCAACGATTGCTTAACAAACTAAAGACTCACGGTATCTCTGGTAGCATCTACAATTGGCTTCAGACTGGCTCTCTGAACGTAAACAGAGAGTAGTCTTAAACGGTGTCTCCTCTCAATGGTTAAACGTAAAAAGTGGCGTACCACAGGGTTCAGTACTTGGCCCTATTTTGTTTCTGATATATGTTAATGACATAGATGATGGGATCTCATGCAAAATATCAAAATTCGCTGACGATACGAAAATTGCCAGTAAAGTAACTTCGACAAGTGACAGAGAAGTCTTACAAATCAGACCTTGATCGACTAACGTCTTGGGCCAATAAATGGCAAATGAAATTTAACGTCGATAAATGTAAGGTACTACATATCGGAAGAAATAATGATCACGTTCAGTACCAAATGAATGGAAAACTACTTTCTGCAGTGAACAAGGAAAAAGATCTAGGAATCACAATATCAAGCGATTTAAAACCCAGTCAGCATTGCTCAGAGGTAGTTAAAACCGCTAACAGATTGGTCGGCTTTATTGGGGCGTACTTTCGAAAATAAATCAGAAAAAGTCATATTAAAACTGCATAATTCACTAGTACGACCTCATCTTGAATATTGCGTACAGTTCTGGTCCCCATATTACAGAAAGGACATTGACAACTGGAAAGAGTCCAGCGTAGAATAACGAAAATGATTCCAAGGCTGAAAAATAAACCTTATGAAGAAAGACTTAAAGAATTAAACTTATTCAGCCTCGAAAAACGAAGGATGAGAGGAGATTTAATTGAAATGTTCAAGATAATTAAAGGATTTGATAATATCAATGCAGAAGATTACATTACTTTTGATCGATCAAATATAACAAGAAGACGTCATACTTTTAAGATTACTGGTAAAAGATTCACATCAAACGAAGCCAAACATTTCTTTTTTCAATCGGATCGTTAACGTTTGGAACTCCCTGCCCGCCAATGTCGTCGACAGTAAAACAATTAATACATTCAAAAAATAGACTGGACAAATACTTAGAAGCCAATCCGCAACTAAAACATTATTCGTCAACATAGTAAACTTTGAGCAAGTTCCTTCTAATGTACAGTAATTACAAAATCTCGATTCGGAAGGACGTCGCTAGGGGCCTGACATCGCTTGCCAGGTAGTAGTGTTAGTGACAGTAGTAATAGGCTAGACTAATCTAATTCCACGCATTTATTTATTTATTTTTACTTATATTGCATGGTTGGCCTTCCTCTCCTGCCAGTCGTGGCTGGTGGGAGAATCCCTCACCCGTACATCCTGTATCCTTCATCCCAGATTAGATAGTGTAGTCTAGTTTTATCACAAACAGCCTCGTAAGGCCAGTAGGCTTCTGCTGTGTTTTCTCTATGTGTTCCTATGTGTTCCTCCTCCTCGTCTACCTCTTCTCACATATTTTTACTTTACCTCTTTTCTTTTCTATATCTTCCTCTCCTCTTCTTCTTCGCTCTTCTTCCTCCTACATTTCCCTCCTTTCTCCTCTTTTCTCTTCACTTTTCAATTTATCATAATTCTCCTTTCCTCCTTCTCCACCTTATTCTTATTTCTTCCTCCTCCTCCTCTCTCCTCCTCCTCCTCCTCCTCCTCCTCCTCCTCCTCCTCCTCCTCCTCCTCCTCCTCCTCCTCCTCCTACTCCTCCTCCTCCTCCTCCTCCTACTCCTCCTCCTTCTTCTTTTTCTCCTCGTCCTCCTCCTCCTCTTCCTCCTCTTCCTCCTTTTCCTCCTCTTCCACCTCTTCTCCTCTTCCTCCTCTTTCTCCTCCTCCTCCTCCTCCTCCTCCTCTTGGTCTTCCAGTAGGGGCCTCTGCAATACCGATGTATTATAAAATATAACTTAGATAACTTTTCAATATAGACTTGAAATTGGATATAGCTTATTTGAATCTCTCTCTCTCTCTCTCTCTCTCTCTCTCTCTCTCTCTCTCTCTCTCTCTCTCTCTCTCTCTCTCTCTCTCTCTCTCTCTCTCTCTCTCTCTCTCTCTCTCTCTCTCTCTCTCTCTCTCT
>JAXIVD010004709.1:15000-17500 GCA_036785275.1 Cancer borealis | reverse complement strand
TCTATTCGGTACTTCTCTGTGGAGTAAATTGGGAGGAGGAGGAGGAGGAGGAGGAGGAGGAGGAGGAGGAGGAGGAGGAGGAGGAGGAGGAGGTATTTTGTGGTTAATAGGGGGCAAAGTAAAGTAGTCATTGCGTGCATTATGAGGGAAAGCGGAAGGAGGCGTGGACGAGAGAAAGAGAGAGAGAGAGAGAGCGAGAGAGAGAGAGAGAGAGAGAGAGAGAGAGAGAGAGAGAGAGAGAGAGAGAGAGAGAGAGAGAGAGAGAGAGAGAGAGAGAGAGAGACGGATACATAAACTTAAAATAAAATCTACTTAACTTTTACTTCCCCGTATCTGTCACTCCTTCTTTTTCCCTTTAATTTCCTCAATTTTTTTTTTATTACTTTACTTATTTCTTACTCTTGTTTCCCTCCCTTCCTCTCATCCCTCTTCCCTCCTCTTCTCCACATTGCCTTTTTGTTTGCCTGCCTAAAACTTCATTTGTTTCCATTCCAGTAATACTAACGTCTCTCCCATTATCTTACGGTCCCTCGTTCCATTATTTTCCCCCTTTTTTTTACCTCTTTATCTCCCTTCCTCCTTCCCTCCTTCCCTTTATCCTCCTCCTCCTCCTCTTCCTCCATTTCTTAGGCCTCTTTCCGGCTCAGTCTTTTGTTTTCTGTTTTTTCTGCCCTTCATATTTCCTCTTTCTTTTCTTCATCCCATCTTTGGTTTCTTTGGTCTCGTCACTACCATACCTCCTCCTGATCCTCCGACTTTGCCTTGTCTTCCTTCTGTACACTACTTCTTCTCAGTCGTCCTTGATACAACTCTTCACTCATTTACTTATCTGTCATTTCTTTACCCCTTACCCATTAACCCTTACCCCTAATCCTTTACCCCTTACCCGGATTGTTATTATTATCAACCACTTCAAAGCCTTACATTTTTCCCCCCTTTTTCTTCTTGTGTTTATAAATAACTCTTCCCTTACATTTAACTATATTTTTTACCTGTTTCTTCACGTGCGTCATGCTCTTCTACCTTGGCACACATCCTTACATCTTTTTTCACCTGATTACTTTGAGTTTTCTTGTATAATTCCTTCAATCCTCTATATTTTCCATCCTATCTCTTTCCTCCCCTACACACTCATTTCCCACTTCATTCCCTTCTCTTTCCATTGCATTCCTCCTTTTCTCAATTCTTTCTCGCACCCTCACCCGAGTCGTATATCATGTTTCCGTCGCCCCGTGTCCAGTAGTTGAGGGAGGTTGGATGAGCCTCTGTGAAGCACTCCAGCACTACAGTTTTGCCTCTAGTTGCGCCAATCAGCTGGTGAGGAATCCACAGCATGGGTGGGACTGTGGGCGTGAGGACATTGAATGAGGGTGAGTGAATGTGTTTGGTAGATCAAGTGGTGGGTATATCGATGTGCTTTTTGTGGGTTGTTGGTGGTGTTTGGTGGTGTTTAGAGAGGAAGCAATCGTGTTTGGTTTGTTGATTTTTAATGGGTAGATGGTTAGTGCCGCGCATGTTGTCGTGTTAAGGGAATATAGACTTCAAAGGTGACACACAAACATACAGGCTAATGGTGAAATATTAAACAGGTCGACCGACAGACTGATTTTGTTGACTGTCTGACCAATTAATGGGTTGATTGACTGACTGAGCTACTGACTGTTCGGATGGATGGCTGATTAAATGACTGACTGACTAATTAACTAGTTCAGTGATTAGCTGACTGATTTGTTGACTCGTTGACTAGCTGAATGACTACCTGACTGACTGACTGACTGACTGACTAACTAACTTACTGGGGCATGGACTGACTTATTTATGGTTGGCTGAATGACTGACAAACGAACTAACAGACAACCAACACAGATAGGTTTACTCACACACACACACACACACACACACACACACACACACACACACACACACACACACACACACACACACACACACACACACACAGACACACACACACACACACACACACACACACACACACACACACACACACACAGACACACACACACACACACACACACACACACACACACACACACACACACACACACACACACACACACACACACACACACACACACACAGAGCAACACTCACAATCCACACTAACGAGGATTCGCTTGCTGACAGTGGGCGGGTGTCCGTTTGAGGCGATACATAAGTAGGCTCCCATGTCCATCCTGCTGACCTTACTGAGTCGCAGCACCTCGCCCTGGTACTCCAACACTGCACGGGAAACCAAAGGAAAATGTTAATTAGGAAAGTGAATGTGCTGCTGAGGGAACTGTGGGTTGGGAAGGATTAGGATACTTATGTTAAGGATAAAGTACTATTGGCTGTATACCAAACTGTACGTTGCCTCTGTGGTCATCTCCGGTTCTTCTCGCCTTAGATATAGAGTGAATAAGAATCTTTGTCTGGGTTTGTACAGTTTATCTTCCCCAAGTCCCTTTTAGACTCTTATGTTTACCAACCCGTTAGGAAG
>JAXIVD010004709.1:0-2500 GCA_036785275.1 Cancer borealis | reverse complement strand
TCGCGGCCTTTCAGTGAGCGTGGGACGGCAAGGGGTTGGGGGCTGAGGCATAAATTCTCGCGTCCTCGAGGCCACCGCCGGCCACTCCCCCGAAGAACTAAAGCAATGCTCCATTAGGTAAAAGTTTCCATACAAAGAACGCCATGATGGAAGTAGGATATAACCCCCTCCCGGCCAGGCTACAATAGCCCTCAAATCACTGGCAATAAAAGCTATAATGGCCTGCATGTGGAGTTGTGGACGCCGCCTCCGACGCCGCCACCACGACCACCGCTGCTGCTGCTGCTGCCAGACGCACGATCAATACCCCCCCCCTCCCCTGCCCATTCCTCCCTCTCTTTCCCTACCCTACCCCCGCTAATGTTCTCTTAAATTTATTTGAAATTCGAGTGACTATTAGAACGAGGGCAATAATAGGGGGTTGTAAAAGGGTTAGGGGTTGAAGGGGATGAGGAAGAGTAAGAGGTGGAAGGGGGAATGTTATGGGCATGGGGTTGAGAGGCTGAAGGGAACACTGGAAGGGAAGGCATGCATTTTTTCGTTGTTATTGTTGCAAGTACTGTATCTATGCATTTTTCACCATCGTTAATATCTTGTGCATTGCCAAGGGTGTATGCTAATGTCCCCTCCCCTCTGCGTAACAAGTGGCGGCGTTAGCAACAGTAGTTTGGCAATACCAGTAAGCAGGAAGAACTCAGAGATAGCAATCCAGCGGAAAGAGCTTTAGGGTGTACGGGAGTTTGGCGGGAACGGCTGAATCTCACTGATTTAAAGGAAGGTTTCAAAATGGATACCTTGCAACATACCAGAGAACACAAGGATATGGCTTGTGCTGGTGGAAAGAGTCTAGATAGAGGTAAATGCTGCAATTGGACAGAGGCAGTTGTTTCATGGGTAACACAACACAGACAGGACCCAAGGACACCGTTTACTTGATTTGCAGCCTCACAGTACAACAGCAAACACTAATATTTAATAAAAATTTATGTAGACAGTTAATCCAACTTGCTTTCATTTAATGAGAGTAATTATAGGATTTTTGTAATGTATAGTATAGTATAGTATAGTACGTAGATAAGTGGTACTGTTCATCTCAACCATTATTCATCAATATAACCACCACCACACCACCACCACACCACCACACCACCACACTACCACCACCACCACCACCACCACCACCACCACCACCACCACCACCACCACCACCACCACCACAACTGAAACCATTGCAACCACTACGGCACTGCCACCACTATCACTACCTCCACCTTACGACCACTACTATCACCAACACCCGTGCTTCTACATCGCCGATATATCCATCTTTCACCTCCACCATCACCTCTACTACCTTCTACCACACCACAACCACCATCATCTGCCACAACACCATCACCGTAACCATCGCCATCAACACCTATAACAAGAACATCATTCCTAAACTACACTCATTACCACCACAAAAGACAGCGACAGAGAGAGAGAGAGAGAGGAGAGAGAGAGAGAGAGAGAGAGTGAGAGAGAGAGAGAGAGAGAGAGAGAGAGAGAGAGAGAGAGAGAGAGAGAGAGAGAGAGAGAGAGGAGAGAGAGGAGAGAGAGAGAGAGAGCATTTGCTGGAGATTAGGACACAATACGAAGGTAGTAAGTCTCTTATTCCTTGGCAACGAGTGAGTTTAAAGTCTTGTGGAAATCCCTCCGAACGAGCATGAATGGATGGAGAGAGATGGCCGGGTATTGTAGCAGCAGCGGCGGCGGTCCTCCCTCCCACCCACCCAAACCCTCTTTCCCTCTCTCTTTCACCCTGTTTCTCTCTCTCTCTCTCTCTCTCTCTCTCTCTCTCTCTCTCTCTCTCTCTCTCTCTCTTCTCTCTCTCTCTCTCTCTCTCTCTCTCTCAATCCCCACGACTTAGGGATTGAGAGGAAAGCGGGTGGGAAACGAGAGGCTCCTCAGATTTTTTTTCTTCTCTCTCTCTCTCACTCTCTCTCTCTCTCTCTCTCTCTTCTCTCCTCTCTCTCTCTCTCATCTCTCTCTCTCATCTCTCTCCTCTCTATCTCCTCTCTCGTTCCTCCCTCTCCTCTCTCTCTCTCTCTCACCTTTTTTTCTCTTTCTCCTTTTGTGGGGATATGATAGGCAATATTGTAAATGCGACATTTTTCATCTCCTCCCTCCTGCCCTCGTTCCTTCCCTCCCTCCACTCGTCTTTTCCTTCCTCCTTTCCGTCCTCCCTCCCCTCTCTCCATCCTTCTTTCCTTATCCCTATCCTTGCTCACTCACTCTTTTCGTTTCCTTGTTCCTTCATTCGTATTTTCTGTGCGTTCTTCTTCTCCTCTTCTTCACACAACTCCCCTTCTACATTAATCTCACAGTAGATATGGGAAGAATGGAGAGGGGCAGTAGGGGAGAGATAAGTAAGAGAAGGGGGAGGGGAAAGAGGTTAAGGGGAGTTGGAATGGCAAGGAAAAGTAAAAAAAAAAGTTGTAAATAAAGGGAACGGTAG
>JAXIVD010004708.1:32500-33809 GCA_036785275.1 Cancer borealis | reverse complement strand
GTTGACTCGTTACCTCTACCTCGTTCCCTTGTTTTGATCTCACCTTGCCTTGTTGCACGAGGCGTCGATCCGAGGTTAGAAGAACTCACTACCGCTGTGTGGGGGCGGAGAGGAATTAAAAGCTGATCTGTAAGGACCTATGAGCGTCCTTGTCTCCCTCTCTCACTCGGAGCCTGACAGTTGTTTGGGTGGCGTCTGTCCTCGCCTCCCCACCCGGATCGTGCGGTTGTACTCCTCTCCTGAACGGGACTGCCTTACTACGTACTTCAGCAGGCACTACTTTCTATCTCTCTGTCGCTCGTCATTGTGAGATTTAAGCCACTGGCATTCTGCTGGGCGTTGCCCTTACCATCAGAACAACAGCTATCTCGACGTATGTTTTTTGTATCGAGTTGCCATATCTTAAGTTTCCTGTTCTGGTCGAGTGGATATTTCCTGGAGTTAATTTGTTTAATATATTTGTTATTGAACAGTATTTGTTTTCGTCATATTTCCATAGATTTCTGGCAGTGATAGAATCTCCCCTAGACTAGATTAACGCAGCTGACGACGTGCTTCATCTTGAATCAGTCTTGATCATACCAGCGAACCTTCTGGGCTCTACAGTCAGAATTTATTTTGGATGTCAGTCTTTCTCCATACGCATATTTTTATTTCTTATTTTTTACTGCGGAGCTGTCTGTCTGCTATCTATATTAGGTCTTTCTACTCTGTACCCAACACGGTTGGGAAGATTACTTCATTTACTGTGGTTACACTGTGGCTCTGTCAGCAATGTTTATTCACTTCATCTAGGTGTCACAAATATATCTATATGGATAATATTATGCCATAGTCGTGATCATAATGTCTATTTTCGCTGGGTTCCTGCACATGTCTCAGTAGAGGGAAATAAGCGGGCAGGTGGTACAATGGTCTAGCGCTCGGGTATGTGAGCCTAGGGTCCCGGGTTCGAATCCCCGTTATTCGCTGACCACTTTTCATTTGTTATTACCGTCGAGTGGCCAAAGACTACCCGAATTGCTGCCATACTGTCCTCAGACGGGACTTACAATCTGAGGTTGTAGCAGCGATTAGCCTCGCACGTTCTCAACATGTTTACGAGAGAACGTAAACATTTGAGGCGTCAATATAAAAATCTGAAAATCTACGCCAAATAACAGGCGAGGCAAGTCCATCTGTGCCTCCATAAGCCTACTGGCGCCAACGGTTAATGATATAGAAAAAATAGAAGATAAGATGGCTATAACTATATTTTTTCGTCTTGCTCTTACTTGTCTTCACTCCATTAAAGATTCTTTTCTTATCA
>JAXIVD010004708.1:0-27500 GCA_036785275.1 Cancer borealis | reverse complement strand
CGGTAAAGAAAACGCTGCCTTAGCTCCACCAAACTCGGGCACTCGACCAGTAAGTGCCGTACAGTAAGAGGGACCAAACAGTCATCGCAGTACGGTTGGTATTCACCGGACATCAGATAACTGTGAGTTAGTCGAGTGTGACCAATGCACAGACGAGCTAAGGCTGTCTGCAAGCGACGTTCTCGTATGTTAGTATAATCCCATGGATGAGACACAGTCCTCGTAACCTCACCCATTTTTGAGGTGGCACAACGAGCATCCCACTCAACGGGAAATCCTGTTAATCGAAAGTTAGAGTTTCCGTTCAATCAGAGGCATCCGTGCAGCTGAGAAGAAAATGGAGAGGTCGCCAACATAGCGAGAACTATGGACACCATCAGGAAGGACACTAATAACACTATGAATGGCCACTGCAAAGAGCGTAACACTTAGAATGCTGCCCTGTGGCACACCATCCTCAAGCGCACAAGCCTCTGAGAGAATACTCCCCACGCGAACCCGTAAAAGACGATCTGATAAAAATTGCTTGATAAAAATAGGGATGGTATTTTAAATTAAAATTTTTTAATTAAACATTTTTAATTTTAATTTTTAAATTAAAATTTTTTAATTTTTAATTTTAAATGGTATTTTACTTACAGTCTCTTTGAGTTTGGTCTTCGCGGCCGCCTACCTAAGAGACTAAGTAAAATATCATGGCACCAAGCCGTGTCATACGTCTTTTCCAAATCAAAGAACACTGTTACGTGGTGGTGAATATTTGCAAATGCCGCGCAAATAGACGAGTCCAAAGATAAAAGAGCATCAGTGGTTGATCGCACCTTTCGAAAACCGTACTCCACCGGGGTCAAGAAATTCCCGCTCTCCAGGCACCACATCAGCCGCATGTTTACCATCTTCTCCAGCACCTTGCAGATGCATGAAGTCAAAGAAATAGGACGGTAGTTAGTGGCGTGTAAATGATCCTTTCCAGGCTTCGAGATGGGAAGGACTACGGCCACACTCCAAGCAGAAGGAAAATCACCAGTACACCAAATAAAATTGTAAAAACCCAATAAAAAATTAAAAGCAATATCAGACATTGTCGCAAGAAAGCATAAGGGATGTCATCGGGACCTGGAGACGAATCACAGCACTGCGCTAGGCCGTCAATATCTGGCCTTACGACAGGAACACCGGGAGGGAGATAAAGGCTACATAATGTATAAAATCTGCCAAGGAAAACCTTGACAGCAACAGCCTGCAGCGGGGTGTGAAGCTGCTGGGAAACAAAAAGGACATCAGAGCGATCGAAGATAGTGGTGCCACCGTGGTGGTCCTGACCAGAAATAGGGCTACTGAAGAAGGCACGATACCCGAAAGGACTTGAGTGAGTGAAGTTTCCGAGCATCGTCTTCTGTAAACAAAGACAGGCAGGAGAAAATCTGGAAACCAAAACTCGGAGTTCCTCCCAAGAGGTCCGGAGACCTTTACAATTCCATTGGAGGATCCGGAAAAAATATTATTTATAGTTTCGTGGCGGGCGAATCCCTGTAAGGGACCCCCTTTACCCTTTACTTTACCGACTTGACTGGGAACGGTAATACGACGAGAACTGGAAAAGCCAGAAGCCACTGCAAGAGGGGTAACCGGGATACGAGGAGAAGAGTCGGACTGAAGGGTCGGGACTTTTGAACGGGAATCCACCTTGGCAGGGGTACCCGTGCTACCCACACACTCCGCACCACCAGAGCCAGACTGCCCTGATGAGATGGAATTAACAAGAGGACGGTCACGGCTCACAGAAGTCACGGAATCTTGGGATGCGGAACGACCCAATTGCCTTCGACCAACGGCGTATCTTGGGAAACATCCATACCAGCCGCTGCATGAATATCAGCAACAACATGACTAAGGAAAGAAGACCGCTCCAAAGAACGGACAGAATCGACCGCAAAAGTTTACGAGGCTCCGTCAGCAGTCCTCACACGATTGGTAGGACCGATAGAAACTTTAGACGGGGGCACATTCAACAGGTCAACTGAATCCGTGGAGCTATGTTGGCGTTTACTAGCAGCCCTGTTGGATCTCCCGCGTCCCGGACTCCGAGGCGCTTGAACAGGTTGGGCAGGGTGCGATCCTGCCCTAGCGGAAGAAGATACATCACAAACCGCAGGGACACAGTCACCAGTCTCGTTGAGGACAGAAAATTGGTTCCGGACAGGAACCAGAGAGGAGATAGGAGAGGAGGGACTCTTCGGTAGAGGAATTTTAGAATTAGAATCACGGACAGCGGATTGGGACGATAAGCAAGAGCCCAAGCAAGCCCTCCCACCACGACAAGGCGGCTCCCGCTAGGGGTGGTTGATGGGATGATGGGTGAGTGATGGGCAAGGTGTCATGAGGTGATTGAATGATGGGTTAGAGAGTGATGAAGTGATGGTATGATGGGTTGTGCAAGGATGAGGTAATGGGATGATTAATGGCACAGTGATGGGGTGATGGGCGAGGAATGATAGGGTAATGGATGGGGCAATGATGGGGTGATGGGCGAGGTGTGATTGGTTGACTGTTGGACATAATGAGATGTGAGGGGATGATGGGTGGGTTGTGTTGGGGTGATGGGCAGTGTGTAATGGGTTGGTGGGCGAAATGTGATGAGGTGATGGGTGGTATAAGAACCAGATTGACCAGCTGTAATGGGGTAATGAGCAAGGCGTAATTTGGTAATGAGTTTGGGAATGAGTTGGGTAGTGATGGAGAGATGGGCGAGGTGTGATGAGGTGACAGGCGAGGTGTGATAGAGTAATGGACAAGTTGTAATTGGGTGATGGGCAAGGTGTGATGCGGTGACAGTGGGGCCTCCGAAATATACTAGTCTGGGTCTCGAGATGTCGACGTTTAAAAGGTAGGCGGATTTTCATGTTTTCAGTGCATTGAAATGTTGGACTCTTACCCAATATTACCAAACTACCAGATACTATTAAGAAAAACTGAGCCTACTATGCATATTATGAGCATAAAATAGTTACACTAAAACTACAACTATATTGAGATAATTGAAGGAAAATGAAATAGTGTACAAACATTTGTTCTCAAATTATTTACTTAAACTCGCTATAACTCCCTTAGTTTTACTCGTATCGAATTTTCAATTACTGTTTCAATATCTGCACATTTTTCCAATCCTTATTGTATATAACAATTACAGATAAAAATCATATTAGATGGTTAAAATGGCCGAGAAAGTTCTTAAGCAAATTATTCTCTATAAATCTGCGCCAGTTTGCAGTATTTTTACTTTCCGGGCCATTTTAACCACCTAATTTTTCTTTATCAATTGTTACATACCATAAGGATTGCAAAAGTGTGTAGACTGAAAATTCATTACAAGTAAGTGAGTTACAGTGAGTTTAAGTAAAATATGTTAGAAAAAATATTTATGCACTATTTCATTTGCCTTCAATTGTTTTAATATAGGTGTACGTAGTCTTACTGTAACTATCACCACCTCTCGCCAATACCGGCACATCACCACCACATATCTCGAACAAGCAAACAAATAAAATAGATAAATAAACGGCATGAAATTCTCAATGTAAATCCATTGAAAAATCTCCAAAACTTCCTTACTAATACATCACCACTTAACTAATGACACTATAATCCCTAAGCACCAACATTATTCCATATTAATCCCTGGTTTCTTCCACCCAGGACGAAGGGACTTTCCAGATGAAGTCGAGTGGAAGAGACGCTCTTCGTCGCCTGGGCAGTGTGCAGGCTCACGAGTTGGGTTGGCGGGACATGTGGGCGCTGGTGGCAGCTAAGGGCGGTCGGGTGTATAAGGAGCAGGTGTCACGGAGCGCTGATTTCAACTCCTGGGGAACCCCTGTTACGCTGCGTGCTGAGGTGCCCCTGGTGCCCTTGGAAGGTGTGTGTGTGTGTGTGTGTGTGTGTGTGTGTGTGTGTGTGTGTGTGTGTGTGTGTGTGTGTGTGTGTGTGTGTGTGTGGCTGTGTCTGTGTCTGTGTCTGTGTATCTATATATCTATCTATCTATCTATATATATATATATATATATATATATATATATATATATATATATATATATATATATATATATATATATATACTCATATGTTCTATTTGCAATAGCTTTATTACCATTTCTTTTAAGACATTCAATTGATATTTACTGTCTCCATTTCACACGCACTCACACACACAGAGAGTGAGTGCAGCTGGCCAGAAACGGAGGAACATCGGCGGAGGCGTGAGTTCTGTGGCCACATTGAGGGTTATGGGTCTGTGTGTTCCTGCAATGATCCAGCGCCTCTTGTCTTTACCACTGAGCCTGTGAGTGTTGCCTGCTTTTGCCTAAAAAATAAAACCCTCTCCCACTCGCCCCCCCACTTTTCTCTCTCTCTCACTCTTTCTCTCTCTCACTCTCTCTCTCTCTCTCTCTCTCTCTCTCTCTCTCTCTCTCTCTCTCTCTCTCTCTCTCTCTCTCTCTCTCTCTCTCTCTCTCTCTCTCTCTCTCTCTCTCTCTCTCTCTCTTATTTAAATAGGATGGTCTTTACAAAATAAAAGTTGTTCGGAGAATTTATCTTCAGTTAAAGATGATCTCTTTTCTAAGGCATCTAACTTAAAGCTACTTCCATTCTAATATATATAAATATAAATAAATAAATATATATATATATATATATATATATATATATATATATATATATATATATATATATATATATATAAACACACACACACATAACTAATGTGTCAATGGGGTATGTGCTTATGGCATTGTCACTGCCAGCCACTTGATTATGCTGACACTACCACCAAGAATGTAAGAGAGGAAAAGGTACAACACTGGCATTGTTAAGCATCACTTTCATCTCCAATACACTATCACTGTCAGAGTGGATGTAATCAAAACTAAATATGAGCAGCAGATTTCATCTGGCACGTGGACATATGTTCAACGTCCACGTTGGCCGTGAAAATGTCCTACACCACCGCTGTTTCAAATGTGACACCCTGCGATGCGGGTTCTCAGGACTTCGAGAAGACACTGACACTCTCGTAGTGCACTCGCTTCTTCGCGGCAAGGTGTGTGGTATGATGCACCTTGAACTCTTGCAGAACTGTTAAGGCACCGATTCTCCTCCGATGCTGTAAGCTGTCTAGAAGTATGTGAGAAGCGTCCTACTGAGGCTGCCCCCGCCGCCGCCGCTGCTACGGATGTTGATGCTGGTGTTGGTATTGCTGCGACTGTCGTTGTCCAGGGTGTCGTCGCTGGAATTGGCCGTTGGCATCATTTATAAGACACTCAAGCCTCCGTTGCACCTTGTCCAGCATACTCAAAACCGCAAATTCAAAACACTACAACCGTGTAGGTCTTTTCGAGGAAAAGTTGACACAGCTTTGTTAGAAAGTTAGTTTGCTTAATAATGTGTATGCTATCGTATGCTAGTGAATTTAGGCCTCCATTTTCTTTTTGTAAGGTGTATTAAAACAAGATGGCCGCAACGTGATCGTAATTGACAAGGGACGCTATGCCTTATCTTTGGGACACTGTAAGAATACAGGTATTGCCTGTTTTCTATCAAATCTGACACAAAATTAACGAACACAGGGGGAAAAAACTGGTGTTTTTATTACATAGTATCAATCAATTAATCATTGGAGACATACGCCGAGGGGCACGTTGCTCGCCCACCCTTCGACGTTAACCCCGGAGACCATCCCGTGCGAGTTTCCATGCTGGTCTCCCTCTTTCCTATGCCAAGTAACCACTGCTCAATGTTGAAACAATATTTGCCGAAATAAAAAATAAATCGAAGTAAAGTAATAGTGGGGCTGATTTATAGACCCCCTTTAGAAATTGATCAGACCATCTCTGAATCGATTCCTGAAACAAGTTGTCGCAGTGAAGCAGTTATCAAGAGGGACTTTAATTTGCCTGTGATGAGATGGGGCGATCCATTTAATTTTCATACTGAGCGTAGCCTGTTTACGAATGAATTTGAGTAAACAAACCAACGCGAGATGATAATATTCTCGACCTTATTTTTTCAACGACAAAAATATCTAGTCAATGATCTATATGTCGGCCCACCTTTCAGTTGAAGTGATCACCGAATGATCACGTTTAATATCACTTCAGAAAAAGGCAAAACAAAAGCTAATAAGGAAAAACAATCAAATTACCATAGAGCTCATTTCATCAGTTTCCAAGTAAAATTTCGAAATTTTAATTAGAGTCAAATATTGATAAATCATTGCAATTCTTCACCACAGCGCCATAAACATATGCGTGCTTTATCGTAACAGACGTTCATTGACGAACAATAAATCGAAGTGGTAGAATAACGAAATTAAAGATAGCCTCTCTCTTAAAGAGAAAAAAAGAGCATACAATGAATACATATCAAAACGTAATTGACCTGACAAATTAGAGTTTGAGAGAATCCACCGCCAAACTAAGAGATTAATTAAAGGTAGTACAAAAAAACTTGAATGTATAGCGGAAGCTAGTAACTATAATCCCTCCAAAAAACTATAGCTATGAACATAATAAAAAAGATCCTCGCTTCTAGTAAAATTCCACTTGCAAATGAACACGGTCAATTACATGTATGACGAAAACGAAATGGCTACATTTCTAAATAACGTTTTTGCATCTGTGTTTACCAACCAGTATTACATACCAATACAGCTACTTAATGGAAGAAGGACTGAAAAAATGTTAGATGGTATACTCATCACAGTTACATGCACAATCGAAAATATTAAAACCAACAAATCTAGATCAGACAAACTTACTCATCCAATTTTGAAGGAAGTCAAACATTTAATTACTATACCGTTATCAATTTCATTGAACAATCTTTAACACTTGGTGAATTTCCGTTAGATTTGAAACATGCTAATTTATCACCAATTTTCAAAAGTAGGGGACAAGTCACACCCGGAGTGTAACGACATAAATAAAGTATAGCTATTATTTGCTAGTGCACTAAACTGAGCTGTATATTCTTGTGTAGTACTACGAAATAGACTACCTTTTCAAAGCAATATACCAAAATAGGGGAAAAACGATGTAAAAACCAGCCTCACAGCCAAAAACGTGCTTATGAAAAATTTATAGTGGCTAGGAATAATAACGACAATTTCGAATTTGATAGAATTCGGCGAAATACTAAAACAATTCCTAGAATAGAGTAAAAGAAATCTTAAAGTTCGTATTGCAGATATCAGTAAATTACATCCTAAAGAGTTTCAGTTATAAACAAATAAAATTACATGAACTAATGGTCCGCTAATTACGCATGGAAAATTAAACCATTATGTCCGATATTCTAAATAACTGCTTTACATCAGTTTTCACAGTGAAAGATACTGCAGTAAATGAGCCCTTCGTCAAAAGTCAGAATAATGGTGCCTACCTAATTATCACGTACTTATTCCGTGAAAGGGATATTCTTCTCGTGATATTAATTATGAAAACAAATAAAACTCCAGGCTCGAACAAAATTTCACCGATAATGATTAAAGAAGCTAAAAGCGAGATGACTAAACCGATTTCCTTCACTAATTAGTCAGCGAGATCCTGTGTGAATGAAAACTAGAGAAGGTCACTCCTATCTATAAAAAGAGAAATAGGTTTTATCTGGAAAGTATCGACCGCTTATCGTAACTTCAGCTTCAGGTAAATTTAGGAAATCCATAAAAGAAAGCAAAACAGAAGAATATCTAGAGAAAAACGCCATCATTAAAGGTTTACTACATAGGGTTCAGAAAGAAGCGCTCGTTCCTTACGAATCTACTTGATTTCATCAACGATGTATACAAAATGTACGACAACAGTTGAGGTAGTACTTCTTGACTTCCAAAAGTCGTACGATAAAGTTCCACATAAGCGTATCATCTGTAAAGTAAAAGCTCATGGCACAACTGGTAACTTTTGTAAATGGATAGAAAATTGGCCATGTGATCAAAACCAACGAGTAGTACTAAATGGATAATCTTTAGATTGTATTAGTGTTAATAGTGGCATTCCTCATGGGTCGTTTCGGGACCAATTTTATTTGCTATCTATGTAAACGACATCGATGAAGGCATCACTTGCAAAATATCCAAATGTGCCGACAACACAAAAATTGCAAATTTAGTTACTTTAGTAGCTCAATGTCAATTCATACTGAATTATTTTAATACTGTAGTGGGTTGGTCAGAAAAACGAGTAAAAAAAATTTTCTTAGATTTTTTTTTGTTTCTATATCATCAACTGTTGGCGCCAGTAGGCTTATGGAGGCACAGATGGACTTGGCTTGCCTGTTATTTGGCGTAGGTTTTCAGATTTTTTTTTTATAGTGACGCCTCAAATGTTTACGTTCCCTCTTGAATATGTTGAGAAAGTGCGAGGCTAATTACTACTACAGCCTCAGATGCATATAACATTGTAAGTCCCATCTGAGGAGAGTATGGGAGAAATTTGGGTAGTCTTTGGCCACTCGGCGGTGATATCAAAGAATGAAAAGTGGCCAGCGAATGACGGGGATTCTAACCTGAGATCCTAGGCTCGCATACCCGAGCGCTAGACCATCACAATCATCTTTCAAGCTACTCGATGAAGGATGTTCAACTTGAAAGTGTAGAAAAAAAGTAAAAGATTAAGGCATTATAATTTCAAGATAAAAAAAAAAACGAGCCACCAGTGTACTGAAGTAGTGAAAATTGTAAAAAAAAAAAAAAAAAAAAAAAAACAGGTTGGTTTCAATGGAAGAACTTTCAATTTCATATCAGAAAAAAAGTTATATTTTCATTATGTAATTCACTCGTACGTTCCCATTTATAATACTGTATATAATTTTAATCTCCTTATTACAAGAAGGATATTGAAAAGCTAGATAAAACACAACGTAGAGTAACCAAAATGATACCAAGACTATGTAACAAACCAGACGAGGAACACCTTAAAGAACTAAACTTATTTTCCCTAGCAAAACGCAGGCTAAGAGGAGACTATTGGAATTTTTCCAAGTTTTCAAACGATTCACGAACGTAAACCCAGACGCTTATTTCATAATGGACTGTTGTAACACCACTAGAAATAACAGCTTCAAAACATTTGGGGAAAAAAATTTTAATCAACGAAGACAAGACTTTTCTTCAATCAGGCTGTTAATATATGGAATAAACTACCTTTGAACATTGTCAACTCATATAACTTCAAAATATATTAAAGTAAACGCCTCGATAATTACTTCTTATAAAATCATCGTCTGGCACTGTTTGTTTCAGTTCCATTACGCGTTTTTACCTTTCAAACTCGCTTCTTTAAAATGTGCGTCACTATGACTACACTCCCCTGTTACATGCACGGATAATTCTGAGTTTATGATCACCACTACCACTCTTGACCTGTGACTAGCTGTCGATCTAAAGGGTCCTGACAGTTAGTGAACAGCATCCACCCTTTGGAGACCAGAGGTCACTGCTGCAGAGGAAAATTAATGTACGACGTCCTATGTGGGAAAGTACACTTATACAGTGGATTGAACAGAGCTGGGGCGTGATTGACTGCTACCTCCCTAAAAAGCGCCAGGCAGGCTGCCGCACCACCCATCGACACTGTGCTTACACCTACACTATGCACTCAGCACATTACCACACCAGTAATTATCTACACTTCGATCATAACCAATGATAGCCGTGAGGTACACCAGTCTTCTCATTGACCTCTTGAATTCCATGTAGTAATCTTATACTACATTATTTCGCTTCTTCTCCGGCTATTTTCGGCTGGAGGATTGGGAGGGTGAAGATGAGTCTTCTTCTGTTCTATCCTTTCTTAGATAGTTGTAGTTTGTGTATATCAGTGAAACCAAACAGCCAAGTAGGTCCTATTGGTTTGTTGCTCTTTGTGTTCCTTTGTAATCCTTCCTGGAATCGGCAACTAAATCATGATTTGTTTCGTATTTCTAGTATCTATTTTGCTTCCAGTGTAGCAAAATTCTTCCTCCTTGAAATCTATTCCTCGTAATGACACTACTATAGTTAATGCTTTCCTTAACCCTGATTCCTCTCCTTACAATCTGGAAACAGTATTGTCTTGTCCTTTACGTTCAATCCCTGAAATTCTATCTCTTAGATCAGAGGTCAGCAACTCGCGGCTCCGGAGCCGCATGCGGCTCTTTCATCCCTCTGCTGTGGCTCCCGTGGCTTTGAGAGGGCGAGCTCATTTTGGAAAAATAATAATGTGAATAAATAATGGCCATATAATTTAAATTGATTTTTATTTTATTTCTTTTGTTTTTTTCGTTGTAATAGTTATATCTTTGGAGATTGAGGTGTTCTTGTGCCATTAAAATAAAATTGTTTTAATATTTTGTCGATCAAAATATGCGTCACGTCCTGTATGCGACACCTGTTGCCGCCAGACAAGTTGTTACGAAATGCCGTTTGAATCGGCCGCGTGGTGGCGTAAGACCAGCGCGCGCCGCCCGAGTGTGGTGTGAGGAGGGAGCGGCGTGGTGGTCACTCCGCACTCCCTGTCCCACTCCCTCAGTCTGGCTCTGCCACCTACCATTAGCTGTACAGACGTGCGTGTCTCGCTGTGGACCCACGTTGTATTCTCCATACGTCGTTTCTTCGTTTTCGGGTTGTATTGAGGTTGGACCTAGGTTTCCAGTGATTTCTCGGCCTGTTAGTGTTTACGCTTACGAGTAGTATTTTACGGTGGAAGAGCCGGTTTTGTTAGTACGAGGCGAAATCACTGAATTCCTTGGTCTCGGGAAGGACGAAAGGGTGGCGACACCCCCTTTGTCTCGGTCTGTCAGTCTGTTTGCATGTCCACACTATATACTCAGCTTCGAGGCGGGGTGAGCCAGACACCCCGGGATGACGTGTCATAACAAAGTGACTTATTTTGATCCCGGTAAGCTAGCAATGGATAAATCTATGAAGAGAAAAGTTTCTGACGAAAATAGAACGTTTAATGCGTCATTGAAAGATATATTTGCTTTCACTGCTAACAAAACTGGTTTACCGGTATGCCTAATATGCGCTGAGAAATTAGCAAACCTCAAAAAATCAAACGCTGAAAGACATTTCCAGAATGAACACACTGCCTTTGCTGAAAAATATCCAGTTGGAGATGAGCGAAGAAGAGCAATTTCGGAACTGCTGCGGAAAGCTGATTAGAGCAAAACTATTTTCAAGTCGTGGATGAACTCTGGATGTGGCAGCTCAAGAAATAGCCCGGCACGGCAGCCGTTCACAGATGGAGATTATATAAAAGAATCGTTCATAAAGATATCAGAACATCTATTCTCAGACTTAAAAAACAAGAGTGAAATTATTCAGAAAATTAAAGATATGCCTCTCTCTGCAAAGACTGTTAAGGACAGGACCATTAAAATGGCAGCAAACATCACCAGTCAACAAATCACGGACATTAATTCAGCTCAATCGCCTGTAATGAGTCAAAAGATGTCAGCGATATTGAGCAAATAGTGCTGTTATGCAAATATGTGAACTCTGTTGGGCCACAGGAAGAAATCATTGAGGTAATACCGCTTAAAGGCCAGACACGGGGGGAGGACATCTGTGAAGCTGTGTTGGATTGTTTAAAAAACAAAAATAAACACAACTCACCTGGTGTCAGTGAGTACTGATGGGGCACCAAGTATGACAGGAGCACAACGGGGATTTGTGAGTTTACTTCAGAAGTCGCTGGATAGAAAGCTGCTGACATTTCACTGCATCCTGTTCTGGAGGAAAACGGATAGTAAAAAAAAAGTGTCGTTAAATAAAAGAAAGAAGAAACAGGAGGAGAGAAAGGAAAGAAGGCGTGGTAAGAGAGAGAAAGAGAAGACAGAAGGAGGAGAGAGGGAAACTGTGATTAAAGAAGGGAAAGGGTATACAACAGGAGAGGGAAGAAAAGGGATAGTAAGGGGAGAGAAGGCGAAGGAGCATTGCGGGTGTTAAGATGAGGTTATGGGGAGATGATAGGGAGAAGTTAGTGAGAAAGTCGTGATATCAGCTGTCTGCCTCCCATTCCCTCCCCTCCCTTCCATTCCCCTCACCTGACCCCTCGCCAATTTCCTGGTCTTCCTAACTCTCCCTAAACTGTGAGGGTTGTTAGTGAATCTCACCCTTACCTTCCCCTCCTTTCACCACACCTCTTCTCGAATTGTTGTTGAAATGTTTCCTCTAATCATTCTCTTATTTATCTAAGTCATTTTTCACTTCCATCTCCTCCTTTCTCTCTTAATCCTCCTCGTCTTCCTACCTTTTAATTTTCTTGCATTTCATATTCCTTCTCCTTCTCCTCCTTTCTTCTCTTCTCTACACTTTCCATTATGTTTCTTCTTCAATCATGTCTCCTTCACTCATACATCTCTGTTCACTCTCTGTTAAGGAAGAATCTCTCTCTCTCTCTCTCTCTCTCTCTCTCTCTCTCTCTCTCTCTCTCTCTCTCTCTCTCTCTCTCTCTCTCTCTCTCTCTCCTTGTCTTCATCACATTTCTCCCTCCCTACCTTCTTTTTCCTCTTTTCTTCCATTCTTTTTTCTTCCCAGCCTCCCTCGTTTCCTATCCCTAAAGGTGGGGGGTAGAGATAACACTAATGAAGCATCCTTCCTCCTCCTCCTCCTCCTCCTCCTCCTTCTACTCCTGCTGCTGCCTCCTTCCTTCTCCTTCTCCTCCTCCTCCTCCCCCTGCTGCCTCCTTCCTTCTCCTCCTCCTACTGTTCCTCCTCTTCCTCTTCTTCCTCTACGGACCACAGATGATACGAGAACTAAATGAGACTCACTGAGCACGGGTGACTCACGAACCATGGCTAACTGATGAACTTCGGGTAACTCAAAACTCATGGGTCACTCACAAACCACAGATAATTCATGAACTACGGATGACTCATTAATCATGTGTGACCCTAGGGCTTAGAACCACGAATGACTGATAGACACAAATAATTATATGTCTCAGTCATCCGTGATCATCAATCATTTGTGGTTCGTGACTCATCCGTGGTTCATAAGTCATCTGTAGCTTGTGAGTCACCCATGGTCCGTGTCTTTCTGTGCGTTCATGAATTGCAATTATAATTCATGAACTATGTAACAACATTTTTTGTAGTCGCTTGTACAATTCTAGAATAAATAAATTTTATTTTTAAATCATTTGTCGTTTTGTTCTGACTTTGCGTGAACGAGAATGTTCACATTCACCAGTTCTCTCAATGAAAATAGGTAAATTTCAGAAATGTCATTATCCTGGCAAAGTTTGAAGGAAATATTTGCCATTTCTTATACTTTCTAGCCAGAAGCAAATATATAACAGTTGTTACCAAAATCGTACAAAATTGTATTACACAGCGAATTCATGAACCGTGAGTGACTTACGAACCATGGGTGACTCACGAACCATATGCGACTTATGATGACTGAAATGGGTTGTCTTAGATCGCAATGGTGTTGTTATCCCTGCCGTTCTTGCAGGGCTTGCACCACTAATTGATATGGAGCGTAGGTAAGAGGGTGAGTGGCTGTCGAAGACACGGTTGATTTGTATATATATATATATATATATATATATATATATATATATATATATATATATATATATATATATATATATATACACTCGGCCCCAAACTTGAGCCTGATGAGGTCGAGCAGAGGACATACGAGGCACCCGACAATTAATCTCCCGCGCTTTAACCAAGGAAGCAGGGTTGGTAATCTGACTGGTGAGCGATTGCCACAGCTGAGGTGCTCCCGCTGTCGACGTCAGGATCATTCTGAAGAGCAGTGCCCTGAACAACTCAGCTGCAGTTATTGCCAGGACCGTTTTTACACTGCCCAAACCTGCCGTGTGCTGTGCGGCTGGTGAACAGGCGACACCAAGACCTTGTTGAGGCTGTGCGGCAAAGCAACCAGGAAACTCGCGTTCTTACGAGGGAACCTGCAAAATCAACATAGCCTCAGCACTCCTTGGACGCCACAAGCCTCTCATATCCAGCCACTCCACGCTCACCCTCTACTACTATAACAGGATACACAGTTCCTGCCGAAGCTTGTACCACATGGCCTCAACATCTCGCAGCGACAGCAGACGGCAGCATGGTCACTGTAACAAAGAGTTGTGCATCGTGTCGGCCAAAGTACGGAGCTTTTACACAAACGCAGGGGAGCTCACAAATATAAATCGTATTGCCAAACAAAGCTGACATAGTGTTTGTGTCCGAGACCTTCCTCGACCGTAATGTACAAAAAATTATGTCAGGATAAGGAGGTACTCGGCATGAGTCAGGAAGGATCGCTCTACACAGGATGAAGGCGTTGCTCTGTGCTATAAATCCTCTCTAAGTGTTGTGGTGCTGATTCGCTAGATTTAAGGTTAATCTATCATTATATAATACATGTAATACTCAGTTAGGTTTTAGAATAGGTCACACTAACCATGTCACCTTTAACCTGTAAATCTCTGAGAAAAATCTGTAGAAAGTGTCAATAAAAGAGAGAGAGAATGAGAGAGAGAGAGAGAGAGAGAGAGAGAGAGAGAGAGAGAGAGAGAGAGAGAGAGAGAGAGAGAGAGAGACCGACCGACCTACCTAAAAGATTCGCATTTCTTTCAGCAGCTCCTGAACAACCAGGTACATGATGTTCCCGTGGCTATCATCGCCAGCAATAGGCCTCACTATTTGTACAGGTATGTGATGTAGTACGTGTATGTTCTTACCTAGTCATATTTTCATGGGACTCAATGTCGTGACCATATATGTTAAGGTGGAAATGACCACACGTTAAGATGGAATGGCTACATGTTAATTAAGAGGGAAATGACCACGTGGAAGCTCGTTATGTCCCGTCTTACGTTATTATTTTGTTATATTTTTATTTGAAAATATAAGAGGTTTTGGCCCACACGACTTCTTTCGGTAATGTATTCCACTAGTCTATTACCCTGTATGGAAAGTTGAATATCCTGACATTTTTCTTCATTTTTTTCATATTATTTTTTGCATTGTCTTCTTAAAGGTGACTCTCTAGATACTATATACTCACTAATGTTTTTTCTTACCTTCCACACCTTTTTATAAGATGATCATTACAAAAAAGAGAAGAAAAAATCTGATTTGACTAGTGTATAATTGTAGCATTAGTATTACTTAATAGATAGAATGTCTCTGGCTAGACATCCATCTTGTGGCTGCTCTTTGAATCTTCTAAACCTTGAAATGTTTTTTTTCCAAGTATGGATCCATATTTTTTTATGGATATTGAAGTTTCCTTCTTATGAACGATTTAATGATCTTGTACAGTATTTCCTCATCGATGCATGTAAAGGCTACTCTCATGATTGCGTTGAGGTCATACATCTTCTTTACTTCTTTTTTTTTCATTTACATAATTTGAATCTTTCTCCTTGTCAGATTCTTGTAATCTACTGTTCCCTATTTTGTAGTCCCAATCAGCCTCTCTGCACTCTTCCAGAACTCTCCCCCCTTCTATTTCTCTTAATGTCCTCTTTACAGGGTCTGGCGATAAGCAGGATTCTTTTTTCAAAGAAAAAGTATGTTCGCTGAATCCATTTTTTTTTTTCTTAGTTACCTTATTACATCTTTTTGTGTGTTTTGTGTGTGTTCCATGTGTTGTTCAAATATCTCCTCGAAACTCCTTTTATTTTTTGTTTTCAGTTTTTTTTGTCTCCTGTTCTTCACTTCACTGTTTATTAAATCTTTAATTTCCTCTTTAATCTCTCCCTTCAAACCACCTTGGGGTCGCTTTAATCTCTCTCTCATCTACTTTCTTGAGGTTTTCAATTTCATTCCTCAACTCAATTATCTCCTTAAGCCATTCAGTAAAATTATATCATCAAACATTCATCAAATGGAATATTTTCTCAACTGATTCTTTGCTTTCACTCATCTCTATCCTTTTTTGTCTTTTTCTGCCTCAATGTTTCTCAATCTGACCATGATTATCGCAATCTTCCAGCTCATCTCCAAATCACATTCCTATTTAGTAGGTGACAGGAACGCTTTTCAACAGCTCAAACACTATTTAAAACACTAGGTAGTCTTGTTTACATCCATCCACTGTCGTCGCCACCATTCTTGTGTGTGTGTGTGTGTGTTTGTGTGTGTGTGTGTGTGTGTGTGTGTGTGTGTGTGTGTGTGTGTGTGTGTGCGCGTGTGCGTGTGCGTGTGTGTGTGTGTGTGTGTGTGTGTGTGTGTGTGTGTGTGTGTAATTATAATAATAATCGGTTTAATAAGAAAGGGCAGCCTTGCGGCTGAAAAAAATACAAGGTAATTAAGGTACAGTGGAGATGACATAATAAAAAAAAAAAGATGCACCGCAGTCCATTACAATGAGTTAAATACATACAAAAAAACAATAAATGTAATAATATTGGGTAGTATATTTATTTACATGCGTGTGTGTGTGTGTGTGTGTGTGTGTGTGTGTGTGTGTGTGTGTGTGTGTGTGATTGGGTTTGAGTGCTACGTCATGGTGATTAAAAATGTTCCATGCTGTCAACGTCATCAGTCTCTACAATATCATTATTTTTTTCTCCCTTTGTTGATTCTATTTTTTCAATGGGTTATATACATTTTTTGGGAGTCATGGTTTCTTTAAATTGTTTTGTGTTGCTAGTATGTTACCTTTTTTTTGGGGGGGGAGGGCATTTCTTTTATTATTTTGTTTCTTTTTCACTTGATTAATGATTTTTGTTTCGCTTCGGTGTTTTGTTTATATTCACCTTTGTTTCATAAATTACTAAAAAAACGTAGAATGTTGCATTGTTGTAATTTTTTTCCTCGATACGGCTTTGTATTTCTATTCTTTAGAAACATGATTGATCTCCATCAAACGAACCTTTATCTTCTAAAGCGCATTAAGTGCTTAAATGATAATAAGAAGCTTCGGCAATTATTTTACGAGCTGCAGCAGAACAAAGACATCAGGCCAGTGTACAGGTCCTGTGTCTCTAGGATGCATACACATTTGCCACACAACACAGGGTAGACAACAGACTCCTGAACAAAAAACTATTGAACACCATTAGCAGATATCGTTATAGCAAATCCTTCATCTATTTCCATGTCACTGAACTTTTCTCTGCTTTAGAGCATCAAGTCAATCTTAAACCTATAACAGATTAATCCTGGGTGACTGACTCACTACCACGTCATAATCCTACTACTATTTTGTAACTCTGTCACTCAACATTCCAGTCGCTCTGTGATGTCACCAATAAGGCCGTGGCGTCACTGCCCCATTATAACCATCCACTACCTCTCCCTCAGGTGTCTGCGCTCCCTGCTGGCTGCCCCTGGCGTCAACCCAGAAATGATCACGGTGTTTATTGACGGCTACTACGAGGAACCCCTAGCGGTCACCAAACTGTTTGGGCTGCGAGGGATTCAGCACACGCCGTTAGGGGTGGGTAGTAGTAGTAGTAGTAATACCAGTAGTAATAGTAGTAATGATAGTAGTAGTAGTAATAATAGTACTAAATAATAATGATAGTGGTAATAGGAGGTTGTAATGGTAGTAGTAGTGGTATAGTCTATTTTCTGAGAAGCGATACTAAGATCTGCCCATTAGCAGCGTTATTTTTTTCGGAATATACTGTTCTCTACACTCAAAAGTACCAACGATGATAGCCGACTTTGATCGTACTCCTCAGACAACTCTTGATCTTCCTGAGTTTGGAGAACAATATTTCACGGTGTAGTTCGTCAGTTTGTCAATCTCTACATAAGGAAAAGCGGACGCCACATTGTATTTATGAATTGTACATAACGTGCTGGATTCAGTCCATTTCTGTTCGGTACAAGTTCATAGAAATGCTTTGAAATTAATGATATATGAGTCTTAGCATTGCTCTAAATAATTTGGCTAACTTCTGTCTAGATTGTGCGCAAACTGCCACACCTGATTTTTCGTCCATTAATATATTATTAATTACTGACAGAAAACCAAAACATTGACTGAATGTTTTATAAACTGTGAGGTGACTCTCCAGTGTTATAAGTTGATCGATGATAAATGTGAAGGCTGTTGTTCTGAATCACTCTCGTGGCGATAGTTGAGAATCTTTGGCACTATCTATTTGGTCGTGATGTGGTTTTCTTTTCTGACTGCGTCGCTGATTATCATAATACTTAAGGTGGCCACGTTTCTGGATGGCTATTTGTTCATAGTGGAGGAAATCTTATAGTGATCGTAATAGATTGACATCGGTGTTCAAGTCCAGTGTTGAAGTCTGACATTGCTGATTGGTTACGTTGAACCGAATTGGTTACGTTGAACCGAATAAGAATCGTCTGTCATGTTACTAGTAATAGCACTATTTATAGTTTAATCAGGTAATTTTTCTACGGCAGATGCTTTGAATCTAGTTGCAGGTTTTAAATGCTCGTTAGAGGTCAACTCAAAATATCAAAATCTAAAATTTCAACCACAGCTCTATATTGATTTGTCGAGTGATTCTCCACTCACATCAATGTCTACCCATATTTTTTTACCTACATGTTTCTTATATTCCTATATTTCATATAGCTTTAAGTCTCCCTTAAGGAAAATCTTTGCTACGCCAATATTTTGTCAGGTCAATTGGCATCACACTGTTCATGAAGCATTCAACAATCTTACTAGCAAATCAACAAAATTTTATTCGCTACTATACAACCATTCAAATCTGCACCTTTCCCTGCTTTAGTGTCTCTTATTGCCTCCTGCATTTCCTCCTTTGTGATCCCTGAATTAATTCAAATCCCAACTGCAATAATTTCAGTCTCCATATCTTCATCTACATTCAGCAATCTCTCAAAGTGCTCCACCCATATTTTCTTTACAGCATTTTTCTCACTCAACTTCCTATTCAGCTATAATTTTCTCTTCTCTTCTAGATGCTCCATTCCTCATCCTCTTCACCTTCTTCTAACACATTTTCTTATTATCTTGGAAATGTGTTGTCAACCTCCTACTTCAGCTTTCATCTGCATTCGCTTTTGCATCACGCACATCCCTTATCACTCGTATCACCCACCACCCACATGCCTCATACCACACATTTTATTTCTCCACATCCCACAATAGCACTCTTAAAAAGCTGCCATTATTCTTCCGCGTCAACATATTCCTGCTCTTTCATAGCATTTTACTCATCTAACTTTTCCTGATACTTTATCACTCCGTTTTTTTTGCCCAGATCACTCACTTTCAAGGTTTTCTTGCCACTTCCAACTCGTCTTGCTATAACCCACGCCTTGCCTTACTATCAACTCTTCCTCCATCTGGTAATGATTTGTATGCCATAATAGATCTAAACAAGTTTCAGATCACATAATTTGGGGGGACGTTATTGGACAAATTAGGAAGTTTATTGACTTCAAGGAACGAAAACATTTTGTTTCTAATGATTTTCATAAATATCTTGATTAGAACTGACGCTAGACTTATCAGACGGTAAATAAGTAGTTTTTCTTGAAGATGGGGATCATGTTCGCACTTTTCAATTTGAGCTGAAAATTTACTGAATGAATTAGGCCACTACCACCACCACCATCACCACTAGCCACAGTCTTCACCCATAATCACGTCCACATTCTCCCCCTTCCTTTCCTCACCTTTTCTTGTTCTTCCTTCTACCTCCGTTTTCTGTCCTCCACCTCCATCCACTGCCACTCACCTCTCTCCCACCAGGTGAAGAACGCACGCATTGCCCAGCACTATAAAGCCTCCCTCACCGCCACATTCAACATCTTTCCTGCCGCTCGCTTCGCCATCGTTCTCGAGGAGGACTTAGATGTCTCGCCAGACTTCTTCAGGTACGTCATAACCAGCCAGGTGTGTGCAGGATGATAGTTAGGTGTGTGTGCAGGATGAGAGATCGTGACGAAAAGGAAAAATGCCAAGTAGTGAACTTTTTTTTTTTTGGCTCCCAAAGCAAGGTAATATGGTCCCCTTACAAGAAATAACATGTACTGAAATTAGAAGGAATACAAAGAATAGTAACTAAGATGGTGCCAGAATTTAAAGATCTAACACATGGGGAAAGACAAAGAAATGCAACTAAACACCCTTGAAGAGAGAAGAGAAAAGGGAGACATAATTACAATAAATAAATTGGTGAAGATCCCGGAAAAACAGATAAAAAAGATTTGATATTTAGAAGAAACGGAGAAGCTAAAATTTGGGGAGACAAGAAAAAAATTTTAAATGGAATTTGATTGAATGACATAAAAAAGTACAGTTTTCCCCAGAGAAGTGCAGATACCTTGAATGGACTGAGAGAAGAGGTGATAATGGCAGATAATATACAACAATTGAAGAAAAAACTAGACAAATATAGATATGGAGACAGAACCACACGAGTGTAGTTTAGGCCCTGTATATTACAACTTAGTAAATACACACACACACACACACACACACACACACACACACACACACACACACACACACACACACACACACACACACACACACACACACACACAAACACAGTTAGATACTTATAGATATGGAGACGGGACATCACGAGCATAGCTCTTTTCCTATATGTTACAACAAGGTTTATACAACTAGGTAAATACACATCGAAACTAATGTCCTAACTTTTAAAGAGTAGCTTAAGTTGTCTCTACACAACCAGCACTACAAATACAAAAAACTCACATTAAACCAAAAGGGTAAATGCAGTTCAATAATATATTCTTTTACTCATTTTCTTCATAACCTTACCTTCACCATCTCGTGATCAACCTCCTTACTCCCACTTCTCACCCACTCCCTCCCTTTCTCCTCTAGATTTAAGTTTCACCTCCATCGGCCTTACTTCAATTTCCCTTATCACCTTTCCATCCATCCATCACCCTCTAACACACTGTTACCTACAGTTACTTCAGCCAGACCCTCACTATCTTGGAGGAGGATCCCACCGTGTACTGTGTGAGTGCTTGGAACGACCAAGGCTACGAGCACACCAGCAGTGATCCAACGCTTCTGTACCGGGTGGAGACTATGCCTGGCTTGGGCTGGCTGCTACGCCGATCACTCTATAAGGAAGAACTGGAACCGCGCTGGCCCACTCCAGAGAAGGTACGGAGAGGAAGAGCAGGAGGTGGTGTTGGAGGTGAGAAATTATTGGGAAAGAGGAGAGGTTTGTTAAAGATGAAGGAGAAAAGTGTATTGGAGAGAGGAGGAGCTTATGGAGTTAGGAGGTATAGTGTGTTTGAGAAAAAGTAAGATATCAAGGAGAAGAAAAATTTGGTGTTTTATTAAGCCCGCAGAAGAATAGGGCAGTGAGAAGAAAGGATAGTGTCTTGACGAAAAAAAAGAGGAAAAAGTTATAAAGGATTACAAGGGAATACAAATAGCAACAACATACCTATATGTCCCACCTTGGCTGTTTAATTTCACTAAACTATACTAACTATTGCTATTAGATAAAGGATAAAACGGTATATGACACCTCCACCCGAAACTGGCCGTAAAAGAAGCGATACCTTGTAGTAGTGAAAAAACTAAATCAGTCACATGACTTGTACTCTACTCATATACCACCGCCATGTTTTTTTTTTTTAAATGTGCCTTCAACTTCTGCCTTTTTCCACACATTACCTATTACATCATCCAAATAATTTTCTGCAATCACGATTGTATCATCAGCAAACACAGTGATATTCAGCAACCATTTTCTACCATTTACAAAACTTCCACTTCAACGTCACCAACCATTCACTCCCAAAAGGTGTTCATTACCAATCACTATCACTTCCTCCCTCCATCAATGGTGACAGATGTGGGACTGGGATATGTGGATGCGGCTGGGTGAAGTGAGGCGGAACAGGGAGTGCATCGTGCCTGAGGTCTCTCGGACGTACCACTTTGGTTCCTCTGGACTCAATATGAATTCGTTCTTCCAAGACACGTACTTCAAGAAACATGCCTTCAACACCCTTACCTATGTGGAGCTGAAAAACCTGGAGAGGTAAGAGAACGAAAGAGAGAGAGAGAGAGAGAGAGAGAGAGAGAGAGAGAGAGAGAGAGAGAGAGAGAGAGAGAGAGAGAGAAGAGAAAGAGAAAGAGAAAGAGACAGGGAGAGGGAGAAAAAAAATACAGACCAAAATTACTGATCACTGCAAAATGAAAGCAGAGAAAGAACACCCTTTGATATACTTTTGGAAACCATATGTCACACACACACACACACACACACACACACACACACACACACACACACACACACACACACACACACATATCTGCCCGTCTCTCTTCCAGCCTCAAACAAGGGCCTTACGAGGAGCTTCTGGATGGAATGTTTCGCCGTGCCACCCTCCTGGACCACACTGCTTCCCCCTGTGACGAAAACTTCATTCCTGACACACGAGGGCAGACCTTCCTCCTCTTTATCCACATGGACCACCACAAGGACTTCAACACCTGGCTACAAGTGGCAAAGGTGAGGCGGGTGTGGTGCGGTTGGAGTGTGTGAATTCCTGGGGTTTGAACTATTGTGGAGTAACTAGGTATAACATTTTCTCTCAAAGATTTAGTACCGTTAGTAATATTGATATTAATTGTAGTAGCTGCAGACTAAGTAATTCCCCGTGTACTCTCTTCCGGGTTCCCTTAGTATCTCGTTTACACAAGAGATCAGCTGCAGCCTGCCCTCTAAAGACAACTTCTACTACATACATAACATTACTACACCTTACACTTTTACACTCTTTAAATCAAAATTTAAAAATGGCTTCACCACACCCAGCCTCGGAGTCCTTATCTGGGGAGGGGACCACAAATGTCCCGATGTCGGACTGCCCCTCTGCTGACGACCTTGGGTGTCTTGACTTCCTCTAATACTTTTAATCTCGATTTCTGCAACATTCGTGGCCTTAGATTAAATTTCCAATCTGTGGAATACCATCTCTCCTTCACTAAACCTGATCTTCTCTTCCTAACTGAAACACAGTTGTCTGTGACTACTGACAGCAGCCCCTTCTGTGTTCCCTTCTACTTTCTCTATCCTCATTTTCAATCCAAAGCTGGCTGTTGCGCATATGTGCGTAACGACATTACTTGCTCTCGTGCCCACAATCTTGAATCTTCGGAATTGTCTACCATCTGGCTAAGACTTCAAATGTCACTCTCTAACTAAATTGATCTGTGCTGTATATCTCTTACCTAATTCCTCTGACTATGTAAAATTCTTTGACTATTTGACTTCCAAAGTGGAGTACATCCTATCTCACTTTCCTTAAGCTAAGATCTCCATTTTAGGGGATTTCAATGTTCACCACCAGCTTTGGCTTTCATCTACTTTCACTGATCAACCTGGTGAACAAATCTTCAACTTTGCACCAGTTCCCTACCCGTATCCCTGACCGCCTTGGAGATATGCCCAACATTCTTTATCTTTTCCTAACTTCCAATCATTCAGCTTACTCTGTTAAACTTTCCTCTCCGTTGGGCTCCTCCGATCACAATCTTATTTCCGTTACCTGTCCTATCACTCCAGTGAAGCCTCAGGACCCGCCTAAGCGGAGGTGCTTCTGGTATTTCAACTCTGGTAAGGGGGAGGACCTAAGGCAGTACTATTCTGATTTTCCTTGGGATGATTATTGCTTCTATGTCAGAGATCCTTCTCTTTGTGCCGAACGAATAACAGAGGTGATTATCTCTGACATGGAGCTATACATTCCTCATACTTTCTCTAATACTAAAGCTAAAAAACCCTGGTTTAACTCTACTTTTTCTCGTGCTGTCAAAGATAGAAAGGCGGCTCATAAATGGTACCGTAGCCATCCATCTGCTGAAACTCATGACCTATATATTTTTGCCCGTAATCATGCCAAAGCTATTCTCCAACTTAGTTAAAAAAAAAATTAATGATTCAAGGCAAGATGCTATAGGACGCCTAACTTCTGATCTTTCACTAGTTTCTGATTGGGGCAGGGCAAACCTGGTTCTGTTCAATGCCTCAAAAACTCAATTTCTACAACTATCTATTCGACATAACCTTCCAGATAACTATCCTCTCTTCTTCAATGACTCTCAACTTCCCCTCTCCTCCACATTAAACACACACTGTCTATTCTTTCCTAAAAATCTCAAGTGGCAATTTCATATCTCTACTCTTGCTGAATCAGCTTCCAAGAAGTTAGGTGTCCTATGGCGTCTGCGTCCATATTTCTCTCCCTCTCAGCTGCTTGCTCTGTACAGGGGACTTATCCGCCCATGTATGGAGTATGGCTCTCATGTCTGAGGTGGTTCAACTCACACAGCTCTATTAAACAGGGTGGAGTCTAAAGCTTTTCGTCTCATCGACTCTCCTCATCTAACTGACTGTCTTCATTCTTTTAAGTCATCGTGTCTATCTTCTACTGCTAACTGCATGCCTCCCTCCGTCCCGCGGCCTCGCTGCACAAGACTTTCTACTTTTTTTCTTATTCCTATTCTGTCCATCTTCCTATTGCAAGAGTTAATCAGTATTTTAACTCTTTCATCCATTACACTGGAAAACTCTGGAACACTCTTCCTTTGTTTGTTTTTCCACCTGCCTATGACTTAAACTCTTTCAAAAGAGGAGTGTCAAGACACCTTTAATGTTAACTGAAACTCCACCCCCTGCTTTTATTTCTCCTACTGTCTTCTTTGCAGGGTCTGGCGACAATCGGGATTTTTTTACGTGTTTTAGGTTTCCCTTGGCCAGTGCCCTTTTAATGTAATAAAAAAATATATATAAATAGTAGTAGTAGTAGTAGTAGCAGCATGATCAGCATAAATATCAGCAGTTGTAGTCATATAGCAAAAATTGTAGGTGCCAGTAACAGTAAGCAAGTAGTAGCATGTTACAGTAAGCAGTAACAATTGTAGCAGTAAAATTATCAATAGTTTCAGAAGTAGTAGTAGTAGTAGTAGTAGTAGTAGTAGTAGTAGTAATAGTAGTATAGTAGATAATAACAATAGTAGTGGTAGAAGTAGTAATCCATCAAACAATCAAATACGTACTTTTTTATTGACATTATACACTACAATTTACCCATAAATGCTCTTGTAGATTAGATATTTTACATTCAATTAACTATCTCAGACATTGCGTCATATTAGAATTTATGATATCAACTAAATGTTTTCTTATAGAAAATAGATAAAACCAACTTTAAAATATTTTCATGTAAAATATATAATCTTATTAAAAATATAAACTAAAGAATTCTTAAAATATTTAGTTTGTACAACAGCTACATGATGTTTGAACATAATTAGCTTATATGGATGAAGAATTCCGTGATTACTGAAATGAAAATAAGGACAGCCAGTGATTTTCATCTTCATTTTATGACTTTTACTTTATCTTCAAGATTTTCTAATAAAAACTCAAGATTACTTAGTGAATCAGACAATAGGACTGTCACCTACATAAGCAATTACATTATTTCTAAATGTACCTAATCTACTTTCAACATTCATACCAGATGTGGTCTTAATCACATCATCAATATACAGGTTTTTTTTAATTCCCATTTTGACGTATATCTGAACTGATGTTACAATAAATCTTTCTATTTCATTCCATACAATTTTTGCTCTTTAATTCCTCAAGTAACTCATCATGATAAATACATTATCAGGTGGTATATTTCTCTCCGATGATAGATTTCCTAAGATGAAATAGACAACCATAGCCAAACCCTCGATAAATGTATGAAAGCAGTGTTTGCTTGAGTAAATATGCATCATTTGTTGAGTTATGCAGTCTAAAATTAAATAAGGAAATTCTGCTAAAACAGCCTTTAAAAATCCTTAAGAAACAAGTGATAGATGACATTACTGGTGTGTTATATATAAGCGGGATCGGTGGAGTTGACTTCTTTAATTGTGGCGTTAATATCACAGAAATGTGTTAATCACTAAAAAAAAAAAAAAAAGCATTCATAAAAGTAACTCACGTATACTAAAAAGTCGTGTGTTGCTTCAGTAACTGGGAGAGGATGACATCATGATCTATTCCATCACTCAATATCTTATGTACATCTTTAATGTTACAGGTGAAGTTCTCACGTGAAACTCTTTCTTGTCATACCATACTTCTCTTATTCTTTATAATGATAATGATAATATTATTAAAATTATTGTTGTTATTACTATTATTATTGCTATTACTATTAGTATTCACACTAGTAATGATTATTATCATTGTTATTATCATTATTATTATCATTCTTATTATTTGCAGTAGTAGTAGTAGTAGTAGTAGTGTAGTAGTAGTAATAGTAGTGGAAATGGTTATTAGTATTTATAGTAGTAGTAGTAGTAGTAGTAGTAGTAGTAGTAGTAGTAGTAATAGGATTAGTAGTAGTTCGATTAGTAATAGTAATGTAATAGTAGTAGTAATAGTAGTAGTAGTAGTAGTAGTAATAGCAATAGCAGGATTAGTAGTATGTAGTAGAATTATTATTATTATTATTAGTAGTAGTAGTATTAATAGTAGTAGAAGTAGGGTTTGTTGTAGTAGAAGTTACTTCTAAGTGATAATCCATCACAGCCAAAGAGCAAGGCAACATAGATGAGCATTATGACAAAGCTCTCTCACCTTTACCTTTACTCGTGTTTGCAGTGCCTTAGGATTTGGGACCTTGATGGCAGGGGCTACCACAAGGGTATGTGGCGACTCAACATCAAGGCAAACCCTCTACTCATCGTGGGTGTCCCCTTCTCACAGTATTCGTAAGTGCTTGCTGTTTGTTGCTGTGATTTTCTGTATAGTATTGTACTAACATGCACCATTCACCTGTAAAGTACCCAATGGTTATAGTTGCTACTTTAATGTTGCAGGGCCTTCCTCTGATGTGCTTCTTTGAGTTCTTAATCCTCACCTGTTTGATCATCAGAGCCAGTTTTACTCCCATAAAGCATTGCATTTCTCGCATATGACAGACGGTCTACCTTTCATGTGCAGGAAAAGGTTCTCATTGCTAGGAGTGGGATAAACTACATGAATTCTTTTTCAACCCTTCCTTGACTCTTACTGTACAGCTTCCTCCTGTACCACTCACATCCTCTAGGTAACATATGTATTATGAAGTGTCAAATGCACGTGTAAATTGAAATAATTACCTGTCAAATGCTGGACACTAGGCATTGCTTCTTTTCTTCCATCATCAGACTGGATATCAGTGGCGTATGGTGGTTTCTGTCACTGGGTGTGCTGAACAGTGATTCTGTCCATAACTAACCAATACCTAATTACTGTTGTGTGTGTGTGTGTGTGTGTGTGTGTGTGTGTGTGTGTGTAATTACAAGTTTATAATTATTCATACTGTTAGTTGGAAAATAAAGCAAATTTTGTGTAAATTTAGAATAATTAAAGTTATTAATTTTGATTAGCTAAGCTAAGGCTAAGCTAAGGTCAGGGAAATGCACGTGCTCCCTCGACACTGGCGTCAATGAAACTGAGTTAGTATAACTTGGCAATTCAACTTACTTT
>JAXIVD010004707.1:12500-30000 GCA_036785275.1 Cancer borealis | reverse complement strand
TAGGATCCAGTACCATCCTAACTAAGATTTACTGTTAGGTATTGTTTTCCTCCCAAAGGATGTCAAAGAGAAATATATACTGTTAACAGCTCCTGCCTTTGCCTCTACCTCTACCTCTTCCTCCTCCTCCTCCTCTTCCCCTTTGCATAAACTATTGTTATGTAAATTCTTGTTCTGAATTCCCAGCACACATTGGTTGGTTTGGGTGTCGTATTTGTTTGCGATCATGTCACCTTACGATTGCATTAACAGTGACCAAACTGTTGGGGTGGTGGCTGTTGTCATTCATTAAATACTAAATAAAAAGGGTAACCATTGATTTTATTTCCATTGAAGTTACGTATATTAAGAAAGAAAAAAAACAACTTATACAAAACACGGACTCAGAATAATATGTAAATACTAAATAAAAAGAGCAGCTTCAATCAATTTTATTTATATTAAAGTTACGTATATTAGGAAAAAACATATTAAAAAACACTGGCTCGGAATGATATGTAAACAGTTAGTGCTTAAAAAAAAAAGGTATGTACATTCGTTTAATATATTTGTAAATCACTGTATAACACATATTTCATTATTATAATCATGATATATAAAGGCGTACATATGGAACTTTTCAAACGCAGCAGTTGGCGGTAAAGTAAAATCAAGTAGCATTTTATACCAATCACGTCGACCTCAGCCACAGGAGAAAAAAGTAAATGACCTCGTAAGTTTCTGTTGCAAAGAAAATTAAATCATACTTCACTTTGGTAAGGTTGAATAGGGAGGAAAATACGACATAAGTGGAATTATATATGAAACCGATATAATGTTATGGTCTTTAATATTATTGGATTTTAGTAATATGTGTGTGTGTGTGTGTGTGTGTGTGTGTGTGTGTGTGTGTGTGTGTGTGTGTGTGTGTGTGTGTGTGTGTGTGTGTGTGTGTGTGTGTGTTCTCTAGTTCCATCTTCCCAAAACTTACTAACTGTATGTCGACTTTTCTGTGATTCTTTTGCACAAGACTTTCTATTTTTTTTCCCCTCATTCTTATTCCTTTTGCCTTTCCAACCCTTTTCTTCCCGCCTTCTCTCCTTTCACTGACACACTCTGAAAGCCTATCTTGTTTTTGTTCCTCTCCACCACCACCACCACCACCACGACTCTGACTGCTTCAAGAAGGGAGTATCAAGGAGCCGCAAGACCAAAATTGACCCTGAAATATTTCGGGCTTTGTTACACGTATTTTCTTTTCTTTTTGTGTTGTCTCTTTTTTTTTTTTTTTTATCTTGGCAACATTTACTCTTTTATTTATCAGGTTATTTAACTGTTTATTTATCTATTTATTTATTTTGTTATATCATGATTTTTTTGGTATTTCATCTGTACACATAAACACACACATACAGATAGATACACATGCATACATAACTTACGCTCATACATATAAATACACATATATAATATCTTCTATCTCCAGTATATTCTTTTTTAGTAGTCATGTTAGCACTCTTAAGAGTTTTCATATTGACAAGAGTTCTGGTGTGTGAAAGAGAAGCAATGTTTTCTTACGGTAGAGAGATGCGGTAACCATCTTTTCTCGAGACAAACAAACAACCTTTACTAGAATTTATGTAAGGACAGCTGCTGTTCTTCCCAGTTTACTCTCAGCTGCGCGACACTTTCATTGTACGAAGATGAGTTTTCTTATTTATTACTACTTAAAGAAATTCATCAGGTCGCCTCCAAAGTCCAGTCTTCCCTAAACTAACCTAACCTAACCTAACTTTTGGCCTTCCTTCCTTCCCTCCTTGCTCCGTTTCTCTGGTAGTCGATGGTTATGGGTTGAAAGATAAATCTTCACTCGTTATGTATGTCCTTCGAGAGCTCAATTATGTATTGTTATTGTTATGACCTCTCTATTATTCTCTTGAGGTGTGTTTTTATGTTATTTTTGAGTTATTTAGTTAGTTTTCACATATGTAGTTACTGAATTATGTTTTTTTGTATATTCTTTTATGTTTTCTTGCCCTTCGTGTTTTTTTTTAGTGTAGTGTTTATTTTTGTGAAGTAATCAAGACAACTCCTCCACCTTCAGTGTTAATAATAATGTCGGTTTGTACTTAGAGTTAAACTTTTGGTTCGCACTTTTTATTTTTTCTTCTATAATTAGACTTACTTTGTTGTGTGACTTTTTCTGTTGATGTTAATAAGTATTTTATATAATTATTCATAGATTTACAAGGCTGTAGATTTTTGCTTGATTAATTAATGTATTATTTTCGTTTGTTCTTGGGTGAGGGGGAGGGCTGTTATGTGAACTTCTGTGTGTATGTATGTGTGTGTGTCTGTTTTATGGATTTGTTTGTCTGTGGATATTTTGTCAGTGCTTATTCTTCTGTTTTTCCTTCAATTTATGTGTTATATTACGTGTTTGTATATACGTATGTATATTTGCAACTTTTGGTATACATTTTATACGTCTATTCACCCAATTCCATAATGGTTTTAGTGTCAGGGTGGCAGATACCATACTAAGTGTCTGAACAGTTAGTGTGAAATTTGTACGTGCATGTACGATTATATTAAATGTATATATATAAAGTCAAAGAATCCACCATTTTCTCCAGTTCAGCATAAAAAGAATATCAAGTCAAATGGATTCTGAATGTGCCCGAAGCCAAGCAATTCAGCTGCAATTCCTTGAGGAAAAATAATAAATGCTGATGCAAAGAATCCACTTTTCCCAACAACTGACGAGTGGAAATAAATGCAACTCGCTTACCAATCCACTTAATGATGCAAGAAAAATGTGTGGAAACTTACTACACAAACAGTTTTCAATATTCAGCAATGACGAAACAGTATGACGAAATAAAAACAATTGCGCATATTAATATTTTATGTAACAACTCGAGAATATAACACCAACATACTAAATTAATAAATTTTTCTCACCTACTGGCAAGCAATATATAGTGTAACAGTAAGTAAATTCTTAATTAATAAAACTCAAATGGCTATATATGTTAGATTGCTAGTTAAAGATGAATGTCGTTTAATCAATACCAATGATATCTTTACGAAACTATCATTATTTGTATGTCTTTTTAGATTGGTGATATTATTCCCTTAATTCTCGTAGATATTGTGCATTTCCATGACATGTTTCCTGACACGGAGCGGCAACTGACTATAACTTTTCTGGTGTTATGCTTTGGTGGGACGAGACACAACCTGACTGACTCTGACATGCTTGGCGTGTCCTACATTACTAAAAGCGAGGGAATGAAGCATAGATATAACGTTAACTGTCCTTGCAAACCTTATAACATATTGCCTTATATATATATACGTGTTGCGAGTAATGTGTGTGTGTGTGTGCCCTTCAAAACACTGTATGTAGGTAATAATTGAAATAATATTATCTAAGTTTATGAAGTAGAAAGTATGAACGAAACAAACTATTAATTTATGGAAAAAGGAAAATATGTCAATAAAATACTTGTAAAATCGAGAAAAACTTAAAATTCAAGATAGCGTAAGTAACATACATATACTAGAAGAAAAGTATCTGTATTTTATAACATAATGACAGGAAGTGTAACTGTTTGGAATACGTAAGAAAAGGAAATGGCGTGTGAATGGAATATTTGGTGCCGTTACCGTCCCATCCTTTCTTTCATTATTGGATTTCGTTTTTGTGAGTGTGATCAAAAACTTTCAGGCCAACTTGAGGCCAGCGAACGCAATGACACTACCTCACTGTGCACGTAAAAAAATAAGAGGAAAAGTATACAGGGAAAAAAACACGAAAAACAGTGGTAATGGAGAACAAATATACTGAAGTGGAAAGAGGGAACATCAAAGTGTAATATAAAAAAAAAAAAAAAAACATTAGATCTTTAGTTCATTATTTACGCTTATGTTAATTTATCGTTTATATAATGACCGTATTATTTTCTATTTATTCATTAATACCTTACGTTTCATTGCTTTCCCTTCTTCGTGGAAATCGTATGAAATCAAACGTAGTCAACTGACAAAGGCAATTGGGATCAAAATAATAATAATAATAGTAATAATAATAATAATAATAATAATAATAATAATAATAATAATAATAATAATAGTAATGATAATAATAATAATAATAATAATAGTAATAATAATGATATATAAACCCAACACTGTATCCTAAACTAAACCAAACCAAACCGAACAAGATGAATAGAACTAATCACAAAATCACAAGGACAATCAGCTAATTACAAATGTCGAATACATTAATTTCACTGAAGTAGGAATTACACATGTTAATTGGATTTCCTAACACGGAACATTAATAATTACTGCTCCTATTACTTCCTGACGTACTAACGCGAACGTGTAAATCTTGTAAGTCCTGAAGAAACAGAATTGAGTTAATAATCTTCACGGAAATGTTGTGATCTTGTTGTTGTTTTGGCATGTTCTTGGAAAACTTAACACTTGATAACTTCTTCTTGTCGAGGAGACGAGCAGAATAATATACTTGTTTACAATATATTTTTACTTCCCAAAGTAAAACATAGTTGAGTAATATAGGAATAAATAATTGATTGATGGAAGGAAGTGGTAAAGCTTAGACACAACAACAAATGAAGAACGACATACATGAATACACTTCGTAGTTATATAAAAAAACAATCCGATTATAAAAAAAAAAACACTCTTAAAAGTAGAAGTCAAGATGAATAATTGAATGCATAACCCCCCATCCCCCCCCAAAAAAAAAGAATGTAGTAGAAACCACAGGGAAAAAGAAAACATGAAAGCGAGTATTAAATGCATTGAGAACACATACTGCACCGGCCTTGTGAAAATTTAATACAACTGTGTTTTCTGCTCTATATATTTTTTCTTTATATTCACTGCATTTACCTATTAGTCAAGCTTTTGTAGCATATTGTTTGAACCGAACCGAACCGAACCGAACCGAACCTTACCTAACACATCTTTTCCAGTTAGTTGGCTCACATGTGAAAATATATAAAGTGCTTTGCGTTTTATATGCTTTTTATGAATGTAGTTTGGATTAGTTTTCATATTTATAAGGATATCAGTAATGTAGGTTGTATGGTAATGTCCGTTTTCCTCTCTCTCTCTCTCTCTCTCTCTCTCTCTCTCTCTCTCTCTCTCTCTCTCTCTCTCTCTCTCTCTCTCTCTCTCTCTCTCTCTCTCTCTCTCTCTCTCTCTCTCTCTCTCTCTCTCTCTCTCTCAGACATAAAGAACAATAAGGTTTAGATAGAGATACATACCATATATCCAACAGCCATTACACTCATCTCTGTCTTCTGCGGATTTCAAAAATATATCCACACATCCATTTTCTCTCCAAAGGCTGCGACATCATCCACTGTTTCCTGAATAATATATAATAGTGTAATTTACCAACAAAACATAAGGAAGGCTATAAATAAGTGGTTTAGACACGATTTTCTTCCCATATGTGATTAGGATTATAAAGAAAGGTTAGGTTTGGTTAGGCTAGGTTAGGTTAGATTAGATTAGGTTCGGTTAGGTTACATTCGGTTAAATATGTAAAGCATGTTTGGAGAGCGGAAGGAAAGTTTCAGTAGAGTACTATAAAAAAAAAACATATTGAGGAAATAAACTGAGCTACCAGGGAAACAAAAGTCAAAGGAGTAGGGAAAAAAGTAAGGAAAAGAAAACATTGAAAGGGTCACCTGCTTGAGGGTAGCAGGAAAAAAAGTATGTGTTAAGAAAGGTGTGTTAGGATGCGAGAGGTAACTACATACAAGGGTGATGATGGTAGTTAGGGTGCGTGGGGGGAAGGGTAAGGAGGTAAGGTAGGGGAGGGCGGGTAGGTATAATTTGGCCTTTCCTGAGTGGATGGAAATAGCAAGTGGATAGTGAGGGAAAAAAAATTATGAGAATAAATATTTATATAAGTTCACAGTGATTGAGGAATAATAAGGAAAGATTAATCATCTCTATCTATCTATCTATCTATTTATCAATATATTCGAACATAGCAATAAATGATAAAACACACACATAAAGGGGCCTTGTCTGAAGGTGTACAAGGCTCGCGCGCCATCTATTGATCCGGCCAGCTAGTGCTCTCGCTCTCTGCCAACTCGATGCCACACGCCGCCACCACCTCTGCCGCTGCGGGAAACTCATAAATTACTTCCGAGACTCTGGCCTGCTTCTCGGAGCGATGCGATATTAAGTTCTCGTTGTGCAGGAAGAAGCAAAGTAATGTTAACCAAACTATATGGATTACCACCTCAGTTTCAGTTTAACTCTCTCTGATTGGCAGCGTGTGGCAGACTACTCCTCTTCTCTTCACGTTCACTGATAACAAGTTCTGCCAACATTCTGCGTTGAGCTACCTCTGTGATGCCCTGAGGAAGGACGTTGGCGCAGGGAAGGGTGGAGGTGTGCGTAATGAGGCTATTGATCAATGGCTATGTAAAGGTGTATCTATTGCTTATTTAGTAAGGAAAATATCAGACGAATTGTTGTAGTTATTAGGAAATATTTAAATGGTGGAAGAATATTGTTAAAGGGGAAATATGCATTCATCAGGAATATTGCATCAGTGTTTTTTTTTTTTTCGTGTGTGTGTGTGTCTGTCTGTCTGTATGTATGTGTATAATTATTGCATTACCATCCTCTTTCTTAAACTTTCACGTCTAAATATATATACTATTCTATACATTTCCAAGTCAATGCACATTTCCCTCACACTTATTATTCTCACGCTCGGAGGGAAGGGACGGTCGGCAATTAAAGCAATAATGTGCTGTTTCAAGTGTCTTCAAGTGTGGAAACTCCCGTGACCCGCCACTGATATATGCACGCGACCAAAGATCGAGACGGTAAAAGCCCATTACCTTACCTAAATTTTTCGCCTCAGTTCTTCCTGCTGCTTTCATCTTTTTTTTTGTAATTTTTCCCCCGAACAATTTCTTTTGATCCTCTTCCTGTAACTCCCATTTTGCCACCACGCTTACGTTTTTCCTATACAGTCATCATCACTTCCTTCCAGTTTGCAGAGGTTAAAGCATCCCTGGATCGCGGGAGGCTAGCCATTCCTGCTAAAGTATCAACACCAGACGAAATTCTGGAAAAATATAAATCGCTCGTGTTTTTCTTTGTGATATGGTGGAAAGAATTTTTTATATATTTTTTATTTTTAACTGATACACGGAAGCAGTTGATACATACATACATATATGACTATTGAAATTTGTTAACAGAAATCTACTGAAAAATTTTTATATATGTAAAAATGATAGTTGAGTTTGTGAATTAATAGTGCAGAATTAAGTAAGAACTTAGCTTTTCACGCTCTCCTAGATAACATATATTTTATTCTTTTTATTTCATAGCGGGATTTTCTGAAAATGTAGGGCCCAAAAAAAAAGTGGGTTTTTACAATGAGATGCAGATAAAATTTTTCCAATGTGAAGACTTGTTTTTATGTGTTATTGAAAAATTGCTCTCTCTCTCTCTCTCTCTCTCTCTCTCTCTCTCTCTCTCTCTCTCTCTCTCTCTCTCTCTCTCTCTCTCTCTCTCTCTCTCTCTCTCTCTCTCTCTCTCTCTCTCTCTCTCTCTCTCTCTCGTCAGTACAAACGATTAGACAGTGAATTACTAAAAGTTAGGTCAGATTAATTCGACAATCTCTCCATTACTTGAAACATCACAGTCTCCCGTGTTAGCTGTCATTGATTTCCATTATACAGACTCGTTACTAATGCAAACAAGTGAATGTGTGAATATATGGTGCCGTCAGAGGAGGGAATTGAACATCTATACTCGACTCTTACCCCATACTCCCTCCCACGGTGTTGTTGATGCTGGACATGTAGAGTTTTGCAACCTAACCTATGCTAACCTAACCTAATGGAGTTTTGGGAAGCTTGACCGTCATAACACCTGCATCATTAATAATTAGATCAGTCATTGCACCACCACCACCACCACCACCACCACCACCACCACCACCACCACCACCACCACCACCACCACCACCTTCCTCCACGATATCCACTTTAAATGCTTTCCCTTTCTTCTTTCTTCTTTCAACTGGTTTCATTATGCCGAATACTTGGTTTGAATTATAACATTACTTTACTCAAGATACAGAAAGTATGTATTGATGTGTGTTATTCCTGGTAATTAGTCGTTATTGAATGGTATATTTTCACTTTTATCTACGCACTTATAGGGACAAATAGGTGATTCCTGGCTAGTTCTATTTACCAAGGATCAAATGTCTTTTTTTTTTTTGTTTTTTATGAAGTAAGTTTATCTCTTAATCTCATCTTCTGGTTTGCTTTGTGTGTATGTGTGTGTGTGTGTGTGTGTGTGTGTGTGTGTGTGTGTGTGTGTGTGTGTGTGTGTGTGTGTGTGTGTGTGTGTGTGTGTGTCGTGACATATATAATAGTAATGTAGTTATTTAATTATTATTGATAATTTAATCTCTATCAATCCTTATCTACTTCATAATAATTATATGAAATGAAATCTATTTGAAATGCAGCTGAATATATATATATTTTTTCTACATAACAAACACTTAGATAATTCAATAAGTTTTTCTACATTTCATCAATTAACGAACTACTATATTTTTCTAACGTTATAATTTGGTAAGTCCTTCCAATACTATATCCTCTGACTAACGCTTTAAATACATAACCCTTTATTTCATTCGTAAAGGCTTGTATGAAAAATTGCGATCCTATCATATAAATAAATAATTCAATAAATGTCAAAAAATTCAAGTTGGACTATTTCTCACTCAACAGGTACAGCTGAAAGAACTTGCAACACTTCAATCTGACACTTCCCCTTCAGCATCCATTTACACAGCTGGGAATGTTTATCTCCCTCCTCCCTCCCCTGGCAAGAGAAATTCAGTAAGTTAAAGTTCTTTTTCTTCTTTTTTGACTGAGCAGAAAGCATCAGACACCAACAATTAGATTTAGTATATCTTCTATCTCGAGGAACACAACATTTTTGAAGCCGACTCTCTGTTTGGTCAATCAAAGGGGTGACTTTGGAAAACTGGTGGATGGAAGTGAAGTGAAGTGAAGTGAAGTTGTTACCTGGATATCATAGTTTAGTTTAGTTTAGTTTAGTTTAGCTTAGGTAAGGAAGATTGATATCCACTAGAGGCTGGCTGGCACGAGAATTAGCGGAGAGGCAACAAGATCTAACCTAACCTAACCTAAGAGAGAGAGAGAGAGAGAGAGAGAGAGAGAGAGAGAGAGAGAGAGAGAGAGAGAGAGAGAGAGAGAGAGAGAGAGAGAGAGAGAGAGAGAGAGAGAGAGAGAGAGAGAGAGAGAGAGAAGCTCCGGGAAACGAATAGTGTTTTTGTAGCTTGTATCCTTTTGTTTGCTGTCGTTATTAGCGTCGAGGTGAATAAACTCCAGAGAATTAGATGTGATTTCAGCGACGTGACGTGTAGCTAGAAAAAAAAACCTTCCTCTCTTGTTATGAACTATCAACATTTACTTTCTTTTTTAATCTATTTATATATTATTTTTATTATTTTTTTTATTATTATTCTTTTTTTTTTTTAATGGAAATAAGCTTCTCTCCCGCCCTTAACCTAACCTAACCTAACCTTACACTACACGGCGTTGTTTACACATATGTCTTAAAGCTTCAGTTGTTTATGAGATCACTGGTAAGGAGATGCGTTAAGTAGGTCACCTGGCCCCTCGCAGCCTCCTTATTGTCTTATGTTCTGACGTGTTCATACAAGACAAAGACAGAGAAATAGACAAACAGGTGATAGTGCTTTGATTATCACTTCAGGCGACTCAGAAGGTAAATTTTGTTTTATTAATGCTATTGAAGAATCGGCCAAGGGCAATATAAAACGTTATATAAAAAATGTACCTGTAATTGCCGGTTCGCTATAAAAGAAAGAGTAATTCAAAAAGTGAGGAAAGTACTGAACACGACCCAAAAACAACAACAACAACAACAACAACAGCAATACTAAAAAAAGACCAAAACAACAGGTTAGGTTAAGTAGTTCGAAGGTTCCCAGAAACTACTTTAATTAATTCGATAATCAAACGAAAAAGCTGCCTCCAACTGCCTGCTTCATTTTATTTAGAACGTAGCTCTGTTGGTGTTTTTCTTCCTCTCCTTAGTAAAGTTTCACCATTCATGGACTCAACTTTAGCAGAGACTTGGGGGGAGTTTCCGTGTTGTGTGCTGTACGTGTAGGGACTTCTTATAGGTTGTCTGGGGATCTTAATTAAAGGTTTATTTATTCATGATCTAACTAGTTTATATGTATATTTATAGTGAATCTAAACCTACGCCACATAACGGGCAAGAAGCAATCCATCTTAGCCTCCATAAAGCCAAAGATTTGTGATGTAGAAAATAAATGTGTGATAGATATTTCATTCTTTCTCATCCGTATAATTTCCTTGATACAGTACGAAAGTCTTTTTTTCTATTCTTCTTTGATCTCATCCTCAAACCTTACTAAGAAACAACTTTATTATTGATCTGAAGCTTCCTATAAGAGGATTTGTGTATTAAATCAGACTCTTCCTTCTCTCCTTCTTCTTACTACCCTATCGTCAGCTTTTCGTCAATTTGGAAATCTATTTTAAACCTCCTCCAAAAGTTGTAATCAGCCTACCTGAGACACGGAGAACCAATCAGATATTCCTGTGAAAGTTAATATTAAAAGTCCTTATACTTCAAAAAAATGTAACTTGGTGTTCCTTGAAGACGGTGCCAAACTTCTTCCTTCCGACTTTTTTTTTTTTTCTTTTTTGCTGCCAGGCCACAGCGCCACCAGTAATCTGCTCCTCTCTCTCATCATTTCTAGATGACGAACTTTTTATTTTTATTTTTTTCTCTCTCCTATTTTTAATTTTTATTTTATCTTTTCATGTAGATAAGAAAAATAAAATATATAAAAAAGTAAAGTAAACTTACTCCCACGCTTGGTGTTTTCTTAATCAAACTTAATCAAACATTATTATTATTATTTGTAGGAACAATAATTATATACATACAATTAGTTTTTTTTAAAACTTTTTTTCTACATTACAAACCATTGATGTCAATAGTCTTTATGGAAGCTAAGATGGACTGCCTCTTGCCCGTTATTTAGCGTAGGTTAAGTTGTCCTCCCTGAACTGAACTCTCTCTTGCTGCAAACTTACTTACTCAGACCAGAAACACAACAGGACAATATAACATAAGTCAAGAGTTCATAGTTATTATCGTATGTACAAAAGCATTAGTTTGGTTATTACAGTAAGGTATAAAACTACACAAGAGATGACTAACTAACTACTTTACGTAACAATTAGACTAAGTTAGAAAAGTTAACTGCTTGTGTAAGTCAACTAGCCTTTTGCAGCCTCCTTATTTTCTTTTGTTCTTATGCTGTAACTTAAAGCCTAGAGTCTATTCTTTAGTTTCAAGGTCAGTCTTTTCTTTGCTACGTCTGCCCTCGCTGATTGCTCAAGAACAACTGATTGCCTCACAACGAGAATGGACCGCCACTGGAAGGCAGCTCAGTTCCCTAGTCTCTCTCCCTCCCTCCATCCCCCCCTCCCTCCTTCCCTCCCTCTCTCCTTGTTTACGTCAACCAGACTAACAAACTATACTCCGCCCATTGTAAATCAGCTGCTCCATAGTATTATTTTCTTTCTTATATACTTATTATATCTTTTAGGTTAATACTACTACTACTGCTGCTCTCGTAAATCAATTATAAATTCAATATGGTTATGATTCTATCTTGTATCCTTGTGAGTATAACATTGTTCTGATAGTTATTCATAAATCTGTAAGTAATTTTTTTTTCTTCTACTTTTTTTTGGGTGTGGAAGGAAGTTCAATGTTTGTCAAAGAAGAGGCGTTTCAATTAGTAACGGTCGGATAGGAATGAATGAAAACTTGCTAGGTTACTCGTGTGTGTATGTGTGTGTGTGTGTGTGTGTGTGTGTGTGTGTGTGTGTGTGTGTGTGTGTGTGTGTGTGTGTGTGTGTGTGTGTGTGTGTGTTTACCAGGGCGGTAAAAGTATAGCTACCTACCATCTTGTTCCTATATAATATACGTACTGAGCCTAACATTGACTCTCCTCTCCTTCCTTCCTTCCTTTGTCTCTATGGTGCAGCAGCGGCAGTAAAGTTTATTACCGTCCACCACCACCATAAAAAGAATATAGATAATTGTTTTTAGTAGGTTTTGTTTTAGCTTATGATTGCCTTTTGCTTTTAATATCCTCTACTTCTATATATTTTCGACTGAGCGCATCAAGATAGATATAAATTTTCCGCCTCAGAGGAATGCTGGAGGAGTAGCGAGGTAAACAGGAGTATCATTTAAGTTATAAACGGTGTCATTAGTGGGTAATGTGCTTCTACCAGGCTATCATGAGCTGTAATAGAGGCTGTGGGAGGGAGAAGCTGCAGTCTGGTACCTACAACAGCAAACCTTTTTAGAATAATCTCCCACACTGTGTTATGTGATAACATATGATCATCTTCCATTACCTGTTATACCGTGTGTTGTGCATTGATTCCTGCGTAGTGTAAACTTTTTTGTATGTCAGCAGTTTAAATAGTTAGGTTAGGTTAGGTTTGATACAAAATATTACCTGATCATGGCGATTTTCTGCTAAATGTATTAGTTATTTTTGTTAAACTACTCCAAAGATTATTGTTTAGGCATATATAGGCTGTGTGCTTATCTTCTTTATATAAACTTTACATGCACGTGTTTAAAAATTTATAATCATTAACCTGGACTCAATATGCATTACCTTGGATCAAACAAATTATGATACATTTTTTTGTTTTGTTCTTGATGTATTTGCATACTTTGTCATATTTCATGCTTGGTAAATGAACAAATATATATCATAATCTTTCCTCGCTGACACCTCGTGAAGTTACAATATAATGAATCAACTAATATAACACAAACACAAGTGAACAGTGAGTGACGTAGTGAGGTGTGTTGTGTGTTCACATAACCTCAACACGCCTCACGCACCCGCATCAACCTTCCACGTTTTAAAACCTTACGTATAATAATGTTGAAACCTTACCATTTGCAACACACAATATATATGAATCTGTTTTGCATGAAAATATTTTATTTATGAGTAACAGTGAATGTACTTTATGGTTTCTAAGTTGGAGTCATATATTTCTAGTTTGATTTTTTATTATGTGCCAATGCGATACACTGCAGTCTTTCATAAGTTTCCATTTGGCTGTGGAATGAGGTTTCCCTCCAGCTAGTTCAATAAAGTCTCCTCTTTCCTTGATTACTTTTCCAGATCAGTCGATAAATTGAGGAAGACCGCATTTCCTATATACCTTGTTGGCCTTGAAGTCTGCGTTTCGTTTCCTACCTTGCTCCAGTTTCTTTCTTTGTGGTTAAGTTTGACAGTTTAACAAAGATGCGAACTGAAAAATGTGTTCCACCAATATAGTGATTTTGTATCCATGAGAAAGACTATTAAGCGTGCGACAAATGATGTGTCTATTAAAAAAAGAAGAAGAAATGCTGCTGTTGATACCGAATAAAAATTGGTCAGTTACCCTTACTGATTGAAAACATAATAACGAAAATGTAACTCAGACATCACGTAGGCATTTCCATAAAAAATAAAGACAATAAGGATACACGAAAATAATTATAACTGTTATGTCTTAGTTTTTCAATTCATATGTTGTCTATATAATCAATGACAATCACTCTATGTAACTGCCTTTGTAACCACATTCACAACAAAAAATAACGAGAACAAACTACAATCCAATATTTTCTTACACCTTCCTTTTGGTCTGACTTTTTCTCTCTCCCCAACGGAAGTGTGTAATAGTCTTACCAGCTGACAATGGGTGAGGGATGGGTTGGCGGCGGCGGTGGTGGTGGTGGTGGTGATGGTGGTGCTGGTGTTGGTAATTCTTCATTCCTGGAAGAGCCAATTAATCTTGTGTCCCATTAAGGCAGGATGATATGTTTCTTATATCACTCTTAAAGGTAGAATCCACGTCTCTTTCTCTCTTTCTTTCTCTCACGTTCGTTACTACTTTTCCTCAGTTGAGTTGAACAATTACACTCAAGATGGTGGGAGTATATTTATGGATTGCTATTTATTGCAGACTTTGACCTATACTGAAAGAACCATTAAAAACGTCACTTGTTCGACTAATACTCCATTACCCATTAATAAGTACCCATTTTCTATTTCAAAATAGCTCTCAGTCTATTACTATATCACTGCGAGGACTTGAAATTGTTTGAGATTTCAGTAATAGGATATTGCTTGTGTGGGAAGAGATTTAAATCATCCCTGGTCATCCAAAGTCTTTAAAAACTTTTCTTAATAGCGCCGTGAACAGATTAGGAGAAAATTGTATCGCATTGTCTGATCCTTTCTGTTTATTGGTATTTTCTCGGGGATTTTATATAGTTAAATTGTGACAGTGCTTTCCTTATTGATTTCATATAATACCTTCACATATATTTCCTCTCTTAATTGCCGTTTTGAATATATATGTTGTTCAATCGTTGCATGCTAATAAAAGAATCAGATTTCATGTATGTATATCGAGTGAGTGAGGCTTGTCCTGCACACACACACACACACACACACACACACACACACACACACACACACACACACACACACACACACACACACACACACACACACACACACACACACACATTCCCCAGTTATCGATATGCAAATGAAAATGTTACAATTTCCCAATCAGTTTCCGATACTCCCTGAAACACCTACGTTAGTTTTCATCTTCGGCTTTTTATTTAAAAAAAAAACCCACGATGTTTGAACGTCCCTATCTATATGGTCTGAAGCAGTCGTGTGTGTGTGTGTGTGTGTGTGTGTGTGTGTAGTGTTAAATTATTTGTTACCTTCCCAACACAACGAGAGAGAGAGAGAGAGAGAGAGAGAGAGAGAGAGAGAGAGAGAGAGAGAGAGAGAGAGAGAGAGAGAGAGAGAGAGAGAGAGAGAGAGAGAGAGAGAGAGAGAGAGAGATGATGTTTTTTGAGGCTATGCTATTTATTTGTGCTCTCTTACCCACCATACACTCCATCCTCTCGCTCAACGGGGAAAATATAATACATGAATTCGTAAAACATCAGCATCTACAACAAAAAAAAAGGTGTAGCAAAATACGCTCCAATGCAATCTTGGAGAGAAAAAAAGTATTGTAGTGTTGACAAAAAAACAAACAATTTAAAGTATTTCCTCCTTTAATGGCTTACTATTTTCAGGAAAACACACACACACACACACACACACACACACACACACACACACACACACACACACACACACACACACACACACACATGGAGAGTCAAACAAACATAAAAAAACCGAAAGAAATCCTTAAAATTTTTTCCACATTCTCATCTTCATTACGCCCACCAGCATGCAGGCGTTTAAACAGTGTCATTATACCCGTGTTTAGGCACTCAAACATTTGTCAGGCCGAGTAAACGAGACACCTTTTATAGAACCTTTTGAAATGAGTTGGAAGGCGAGGACAAAAGACCAACATAATACTACACAACACAACACACAGGTGAGGTGACACACAGGTGGACTAAACAGTTTCTTGTACTAGTAAGAAATGCATTAAAGAGATTAGGTTAGGTTAGGTAAGGTATTAGGTTTATTTAGGTTAGGTTAGATTAGGTTAGGTATTAGGTTATGTATTAAGTATAATATACATTCTATTCACTAATACGTATGCACACCCGTTAATATATACTGTCATTAATTACTATACATAAGCTAATTGCAGTAACTATGAATACCGTACATTTTTTTTATTAGTTAAGAGGCACCACCACCACCATCACCACCACCACCATCACCACCATCATTACCATAGCAAACGGAATAGGATGGTAAGAGTTATCAATTGTTACAGATGAGTTCGTACTGAGCGTGCATTACCCTTGGACAGAGTACGAGTCGCTTATGACCCGCACCCGAACCATTTCACACACCTGGGTCCGTCCACATCACGTATTCAATTACAACTACAGCACCGATATTTCAGGTGAGGGTCTGCGTCTTGTGCTTATACCCGGTGAGCTGTTGCTGGAACGTGCCAATGGTGGTGGTGATGGCAGTGTTTCATGGGTGACTGGGTGAAGGGGTGAATGGGTGGATGATTTCAGTGCCAGTGTGTGTGTGTGTGTGTGTGTGTGTGTGTGTGTGTGTGTGTGTGTGTGTGTGGGGGTGTGTGGTGAAACGTTGGGTATATTCAGAGTGGATAGTTCAGATTGGTGCTCGTTAGGAGGTAGTTGTGAATGTAACGATAGAAGGGATGTGGTTTGATGGTTAGGTTAGGTTTTGGTTAGGTTAGGTTAGTTTAGGTTAGGTTAGGTTAGTTTAGGTTAAGTTAGGTGGTTTAAATTCCTTAAGTGTAACCATGTTTTAAGTGATACTACTACGAATCTCTCATCTGTCTTAAGTATTTTGGATCTGCACTTTGTTGTATAAATATTTGGGGGTGAACCAACATATTACTGAGTGTGTTTAAGTTTACCTTAGATAAATGCAAACACACTACAGAAGGTTAAGGGGTAAAGAAAAAGCGTGGGAAAGAGAGAGAGAGAGAGAGTGGGAGTGGAAGGTCAAAGAGTCAGAATAAAAGTGAAGAGCCTTAAGCTAGTGCGGATTTAATAGCAAACGTTGGAATATAATTGTTATTGAAGCAGTTTTTTTGCAGCTTTCAATTTAAAGTATTTGTCACGCAGATTGAATGGTGATAACAGTACTTTATATATACATCAATAGATAGTTAGATAAATAAAGGAATTATTGTATACCTATTAACATTAAAAATATAATCTAACCTAACCAAACCAAACCAAACTAAACCTAATCTAACTTAACCTAAATACATAAAAAACAAGCCAACCTTGTTTAACCATACGTGAATCAACTTTATATAATAACTTCTTCGTTAGTCCATTGCTATAGAAACGATATACACAACACAAGAAGCAACATAAAAAATGCAAGGAAGTCAATGCAAAAAAGAATAAAAAAAGATATATACACTGTAACATAAAGCATTGAACACACACTGGAGGAAGGTAGGAAGGAGGAACAAGTTGGCATTGACCAAAACATGTGTATTATAAAACCAGGGTATGAATGTTAGGTCGGAAGGAAGATACAATAGAAGTGATTTAGTATTGTCAACAGTAATACGGGAGGAGGATCGACAGGAAGGAAGGAAGGAAGGTAATACAGGCTGTCTCTAAACACCAGCAAGTATGTTATTGAGGAGACTTGTGAGTTTTATCCAGAAATTAAAGGGGAAGGAGTTATTTTCATGGAGAGAGAGAGAGAGAGAGAGAGAGAGAGAGAGAGAGAGAGAGAGAGAGAGAGAGAGAGAGAGAGAGAGAGAGAGAGAGAGAGAGAGAGAGAGAGAGAGAGAGA
>JAXIVD010004707.1:2500-7500 GCA_036785275.1 Cancer borealis | reverse complement strand
AATAAATGAAAAAAATAGAAAAAAATGAATATATGCAATACATCTTATATATTCATCTACTCAGACCGAAAACATGAAAATACCTATAACAGGAAAAGGAAAGAAAAAGAAGAGCAGAAAAAAAAAATCCGGTGTACAGTAGACATGTAAGAGGAAAGGAAGGAAGGAAAAAAATAAGGAAGGAAAGTGTTAAGAAGAAAAACTATGGTCTGAAAGTAAAGGAAGGAAGTAAAAAAGAAAAAAGAAGGAAGGAGGGAAAGGATTTTAGAAGAAAAGCTTTAGTCTGAAGGAAAAGCGAAGAGGGAAGAAAGGAAAAAAAAGGAAGGAAGGAAAGAAGGGGTTAAGGAGAGGGAAGCAAGTGTGTAGAGCATAGAACAGCCCCACTCAAGAGGACAAGGGGCGAGGGACGTGTTTCAGTAGTGAGACGGGAGTTGGGGAAGGGGAACGGAGGCGATCACTTAAGAGGAAAGAGGAAAGGGCAGTGGTGTTGGTGGTGGTAGTGGTGGTGGTGGTGGTGGTTGTGGTGGTGCTAGTGGTGGTTGTGGTGGTTGTGGTGGTGGTAGTGGTGGTGGTAGTGGTGGTGGTGGTGGTGTTTCGCCCTAAAGCAGAATAACCCGAAGAGAGTTACATTTCAAGGCGACGGTCATAGTGTGTGTGTGTGTGTGTGTGTGTGTGTGTGTGTGTGTGTGTGTGTGTGTGTGTTCCTGAAAATAGTAAGCCATTAAGGGAGGAAATACTTAAAAAAAATTTTTTTTGTCAACACTACAATACTTTTTTTCTCTCCAAGATTGCATTGGAGCGTATTTTGCTATACTTTTTTTTTTTTGTAGATGTTGATGTTTTACGAATTCATGTATTATATTGTCCCCGTTGAGCGAGAGGATGGAGTGTATGGTGGGTAAGAGAGCACAAATAAATAGCATAGTCTCAAACAACATCATCTCTCTCTCTCTCTCTCTCTCTCTCTCTCTCTCTCTCTCTCTCTCTCTCTCTCTCTCTCTCTCTCTCTCTCTCTCTCTCTCTCTCTCTCTCTCTCTCTCTCTCTCTCTCTCTCTCTCTCTCTCTCTCTCTCTCTCTCTCTCTCTCTCTGCCTTACCCATAGATCAGTTTATATTAGCTTTAAGAAGGGTAATGGGTACGATTGGTCAGCACTTATCCAGCGCGTGATACTCAAGTTCGTGGATGAACACACACACACACACACACACACACACACACACACACACACACACACACACACACACACACACACACACACACACACACACACACACACATGCAGGAATTCAGTCCGGACCAGCCAACCACTTAACCAGCCAGCCAGCCACCAAATTAGTGAACCAGCCAGCCAGCCAGTTACCTAACCAGTCAGCCAACCAGCCAACCAGCCAACCACTTAACTACCCAGCCAGCCACCAAACTAGTGAACCAGCCAGCCACCAAACTAGTGAACCAGCCAGCCAGCCAGTTACCTAACCAGCCAGCCAACCAGCCAACCACTTAACCACCCAGCCAGCCACCAAACTAGTGAACCAGCCAGCCAGCCAGTTACCTAGCCAGCCAACCAACCAGCCAACCACTTAACCAGCCAGCCAGCCACCCAATCATCTAAGCATCCAGCCAACCAGCCAACCACTTAACCAGCCAGCCAGTTACCTAACTAGCCAGCCAACCAGCCAACCACTTACTTAATTAACCAGCCAACCACTTACTTAATTAACCAGCCAGCCAGCCACCAAACTAGTGAACCAGCCAGCCACCCAATCATCTAACCATCCAGCCAACCACTTAACCAGCCAGCCAGTTACCTAACTAGCCAGCCAACCAGCCAATCACTTAACCAGCCAGTCAGCCACCAAACTAGTGAACCAGCCAGCCAGCAAAGTAGTAAACCAGCCAGCAAACTAGTAAACCAGCCAGCCAGCCAGTTACCTAACCAGCCACCCAACCAGCCAACCACTTCTTAACCAACCAGCCAGCCACCAAACTAGTGAACCAGCCAGCCAGCCAGTTACCCAACCAGCCAACCACTTTACCAGCCAGCCAGCCACCAAACTAGTGAACCAGCCAGACAGCCAGTCACGTAACCATCCAGCCAACCACTTAACCAGCCAGCCAGCCACCAAACTAGTGAACCAGCCAGCCAGCCAGTCACGTAACCATCCAGCCAACCAGCCAACCACTTAACCAGCCAGCCAGCCACCAAACTAGTGAACCAGCCAGCCAGCCAGCCACCAAACTAGTGAACCAGCCAGCCAGCCAGTTACCTAATATCATCGTTACAGTGATACAAAAAAAATCATTACAGAACGTGATACAAAGCAAAAAATGAAAAAGTTAATGTGAAACTGTATCTCTCATTATATAGTCATGCATAAAGAATGAAGTCCATTAATCTGTCTGTGTGTCACCGATAACAATTTTTTTTTTACGTGAATTTATTTTTAAGGAGACAAATCTGGATATCATTACATTTCCTTTCAATGGCAACGTTTTCTTTTTAAGGCAAACATAGATATCAAGATGAGTTATATTCTTGCATTACGCTCACTCATAGGAGGAGGTTAACATATATATATATATATATATATATATATATATATATATATATATATATATATATATATATATATATATATTATTCTGCTTTCAGTAATTATTCTTCACTAAACAACAAACTAAATGATGAATTATACATAAAATATGACGAGGCGGAGACTTGTTGGGCAAAACACAAGCTGAAGAATAAAAAAATAGGGAAATGTATAATTATTCCTCCTTATTACGTCTATGAAGAGGAAGGCGGGGGGAGGGGGACGGTGCGTCAGGTGGGGTTGAGTGTGTTTTATCATATATGAATGTAATGTAATGTAATGTAATATGATGTAATGTAATATAATGTTTTGTAATGTATTGTTTCAAGCCTCTCATGTTGTGTTTAAGTTTGCCGCCGATGAGTTTTTTTTCTTCTTACATTAAAATGGAACTACTGGCTAAGGGACAACAAACATACGTTAAAAAAAGAAATCCCGGCGATGAGTTGTGACACGTATCCTAGGGCTGGTTGGCACATCCTGGCGCTTCAACGAGATGTCGCCGCGCCATAATCTGCTCGAAGCACTAACTCTACAAAGTCTCTCGCCTCCCACTCGTTGCTCTCTCACATTTCATGATATTCACCTTATACTCCTTGATGACATAGACTCTAAGGTTTATAGAATGCGTATAACATGGGTTCGCGATAGACACATGTTCAGTATTACATGTGGGAAGCTACTGTAATGTTAAGCCTAATACATGCTTCGACACAACAACGAGCTACTACTGGTACGATGCTCTCCTGCCAGGCGTCAGAGACTTATTTTAATCTAAACAGTCAGATTCATTATAACTGGATATAACATGCATATAGAATTGGGAAGGATATACATATACAATTATTGGTATACATGTACAGTAACTAGAATAAAAGAGCATTATCAAGTAGCGATGAACGAGCAGTGGGCTTGGATCGGAAGGGTAGTGTCGGCGGTGCCTACGTGATGCTAGGGAGGAGATGGAAGGAATAGTGGGATGAGGGGTAAGGTAATGACGGAAGACTCGCCGGTCACCGAAGATCATTGCGCGTCTGACTGTGGTGCGTGAAGGAAGTGTTCCGTTGTGCTATTTTATCAAGCCACCGGTTCCTCCACCCATAGCATCCTTCTCATCCATTAGTAAGTACCCATGCATGCACAGGTCACTCAAGACACCGTGGGACAGCGCGGGAGAATCTCTTTTGAACAAAGTGAGTACAGCAATATGGATTCCTAGGAGTTAGGGCGATAGGATTGTATAGGTGTCTAACCCTGCTTGCCTTTCAGGTACACATTCATTTTGAAGATTATTCCACAGCAGTGCCCTTGATAGCTACCACAGCGCCGATGAGGTGGAGGGAGAGAAATGTCGATGGAGTGCTGTGCTGTTTTTTAGTAAGTATTACAGTACCTGGTTGTGGCTTTATACACGTGGAATCCCTTTTATTTAACTATTTCTTCTGGAATATGCTAATTTGAACTTCTCTTTGGCAGAATGATGTAAGAGTTGCACTGAAGATGACAAGATTATGAAAAAATCATGTTATCTGCTGAAGTAATGGCAAGAGGACTTGAGAATAAAATCAAAGACCTGTCCAGCTGCTTTCTGATGAGACTCCATTGTTAATTAAAGGTAAGGAAAGAATAGTGTTTGCTTCATTAACACCTGAAAGGCAAATTGATGGTTAGTTACTAACCATTACTTTGTCTTTCAGATGTTAATTTTCTAACATACTTTCCTTTCAGTGTTTATTAACCCTTCCAGTTTCCTTTCAGTGTTAATTAACCCTTCCAGTTTCCTTTCAGATGGAAATTAACCTTCTATTTCCTTTCAGATGGCGATTAAGCCGACCATTTTCCTTTCAGTGTTAATAAATCTGAATTACTTTTCAGATGATAATTAATCTTTCGTTTTCTTTCAGGTGGGAAAGTTAACATTTTTTTTTTTCTTCAGTTAATGTATCATCCCTTGCAAAACCAGGTAACAATGAGCAGCCTGGCCTCTGTGATATCCCCCCACCCCTTGAGGGGATAATACTCACTTCGGTGAGGGGGACTTGGAGCCTTGCAGCTTGAATTTGAATTGAACATCAGGTACTAATCTTTCTCTTTCTTTATAATGGTTAACTCTGATAAGATGCTGAGGTTTGCCGATGAGAAACGCGATCTGCAGGTTGGTGAGGCTGGTGACAGACGAGCTACTGTTTGGGGAGTATCAAGAGTGTGCCTCCACGGATACCTGCAGCCGTGTGTCCTACGCACCAAGAGGCGATCATCGTGTCGAAAATAATCTTACTAGTTTATTCATTACTTAAAAAAAAAGAAGTTAAGCAATGTATGTTTTGAAAATATAATTTGTTTCATTTTGGATTTTATGTATTTTGTTCCCTGTGTGTATGTGGTGAGAAAAAATGTCACACCGAC
>JAXIVD010004706.1:22500-33823 GCA_036785275.1 Cancer borealis | reverse complement strand
CTCTGTCAAATATTAATACTAACTTGCGTTACATTTACCATTCTTCCTTTTCTTATATATAGGATTCTCGCATTTTATCTTTCTTTTTTTATTTACTTACTTGTTGTTTTCGTTTTTTATTTATTTTCTACTGTAGTCTAAATATTTACTCTCATTACACCACCACCACTACCAGATCGAAGCCTTTCTCACCCCACTGGTATTGACGGAGGAGCAGCAGGAGAAGGTGAGACAGGTGTTCCTGGAGGAGATGAAGCTGGGTCTGGCCGTGCTTCTGAGACATCGTCCTCCCTACTCATGGAAAACACCTTTATACCCGAACTTCTGGATGGAACAGGTAAGAGAGAGAGAGAGAGAGAGAGAGAGAGAGAGAGAGAGGAGAGAGAGAGAGAGAGAGAGAGAGAGAGAGAGAGAGAGAGAGAGAGAGAGGAGAGAGAGAGAGAGAGAGAGAGAGAGAGAGAGAGAGAGAGAGAGAGAGAGAGAGATTGTTTATTAACCTTATATATATATATATATATATATATATATATATATATATATATATATATATATATATATATATATATATATATATATATATATATATATACAAAACAAGTTGTTAATAATTATGATTGTAAATCTTTTCCATTGAGCTCGTGGCTCCTTATGGACGCTATGCACTATTGGTTAGCTAGAGCAGTCGTGAATACGGGAAATGAAATTGGTATAGCATTAACAATAACAATACTAGAATGATGATAATAATACTTATACTGAAAATAATCATGTTAACAATAACAATAATATTGATAATGACAGTGAACATAATATTAATAACGATAATAATGATGTTAATAAAAATAATAATAATAACAGGTATAGTTATAATGATAATAATGAAAATAACAAAAGAATAACAATATTAATAACAATAATGATTACCATATTAACATATGGCAACTAATAATAGACAATCATAATCACAATAGAAAAAGACAATAGGCGAGCAGTAATATAATAATAGCTGACAATAATAAAATCAATGAACAATAACATTGAAAATTAATCAATAATATAACAGATTAATATTAAATAAGAATGCTGATTACCATAAATTGAATAGAACCCTTAATACAAATAATTACTGAAGATTATAACCGTACATTAAGTAGTAAAGTAGTAGTAGTAGTAGTAATAGTAGTAGTAGTAGTGTAATAATGAATAATAATAATGATAGTGATGATAATAACAATGATAATGATAATAATGATACTAATAATGATGATGATAATAATGATAATAATAATAATAATAATAATAATGATAATAGTAATAGTAATGATAATAATATTAATAATAATACCAATTGCTATGAATTACACCATTTATGTAAAGTTCTAATAAGATTGCTATATAACACTATTACAAACTACAAACTACAAATTATAAGTCTTAGTATGCACTTTGTAACAGTAGTTGTAATTTAAATGATTTGAAGAGTCTAGTTTTGATATCCAGTGGAGCTTCATTCCAGAGTTTAGAGTCTCGGAATATGACGCTGTGTTGGGCATATCTGGTTTTACATAAGGGGATTTTGAGATTGTTTGTGCGTCTTCTTTGGACGTTGGTATGTGCAGCATACTCAAAACCATCAGTCATTTCATAAACATTTAAGCATTTACAGACGAATATAATAGTTTGTTATGTAATTATATCCTGTAGTTTTAAAAGTTGATGATCACGGAAAATGGGAGCTGTATGTACAAACTTTTTTTCTACATTAAAAGGGTACTGGCAAAGGAACAACAAAACATTAGAGTGTCTTGACTCTCCTCTTTTGAAAGAGTTTAAGTAATAGGCAGGTAGAAAAACAAACAAAGGAAGAGAGTTCCAGAGTTTACCAGTGTTTTTCTCTTTCTATATCATAAATCGTTGGCGCCAGTAGTTTTTTATTTTATTTTATAGAAACAGGATGGACTTGCCTCTTGCCTGTTATTTGGTGTAGGTTTTTAGATTTTTTATAATGATGCCTCGAATGTTTACGTTCTCTCTTGAATATGTTGAGAACGAAGAGAGGCTAATCGCTGCTAAGGCCTCAAATGCATATAATCATTGTAAGTCCGTCTGAGGACAGTATGACAGCAATTTGGATAGTCTTTAGCCACTCGGCGTTAATACCGAATAATGGCAAGTAGCCAGCGGATATCAGAAAATCGAATCCGGGACCCTAGGTTTGCATACCCGAACGCCTTCCCAAGGGATAAAAAAAGTGAAAATACTGATTAACTCTTGCATTAAGAGAGATGTACAGAATAGAGATGAGAAGAGGTAGAAAGTCTTGTGCAGCGAGGCCGTGGGAGGTGTAATACTTGCGTATTTCCACAAAAAAAAAAAGGTTCGGTCTCACCTTCCTTGTTAATCGGTCAGAGGATAAGGTGTTCAGGAATAATAATATTTGAAGATGAAGTATCGTTAAATATATATTTGAAATTTAACTATAAATTTAACATTTGGAGAATAACACTCGCAATAACAGATGAGGGGTTACCATTAGTTAGTAAAAAAACACTCCTAACTACTACTTGGCTAAACAGTTGGCCGATTCACTACCTATCACTCTTCTTTTGTCTCAGATGGAATATTCCTTCAGATCTGAGCTCAAAAGAGGAGGAAACTGAGGTATCAACCCCCTTACACAACACAGCCAATTAACACCGACCATTAACACGTGGTCACCAGTTAAAAAGATCAACTTCCTTGAGGAATTTCTCGCTATCACTTTTCCTAATCACTACGTCCTACAGGCTAGGCTTTCCCAGTCACTAGACTTTCCTATGAAGAACTGGATATTGGCGGAGATGGGAGCTAAATTCTGGACGGTTGAGACGATACGACTTGGACGTGAATTAATATATTTGGCACACTTCAATTCACTTTTCAAGAATTAACACCGTGGCTTAGCTACCCTATATCAGAGCTTATATGAACATACCTGGACGTGAAGCCAGACGAGGATAGAATGAACTTATGCGGTTCCGCCCGTCCCCAGCTAAGCAACAGAGTTTCCATATACCGATATTTATAATTAACTTCATAATAATTATTACTATACCCTAATTTCCCCTGACATTTCATTAATTTTATTCACGATTTCTGCAACATTCGTGGCCTTAGATCTAATTTCCAATCTGTGGAGCACCATTTCTCCTCCACTAAACCTCATCTTCTCTTCTTAACTGAAACACAGTTGTCTGTGACTACTGACAACAGCCTCTTTTCTGTTCCCTCCTACTTTCTGTATCCTCATTTTCAATTCAAAGCTGGCTGTTGCGCATATGTGCGTAACGACATTACTTGCTCTAGTGCCCACAATCTTGAATCTTCAGAATTTTCTACCATCTGGCTAAGACTTCAATGTCACTCTCTAACTAAATTCATCTGTGCTGTATATCTCTCACCTAATTCCTCTGACTATGTAAAATTCTTTGACTATTTGACTTCCAAAGTGGAGCACATCCTATCTCACTTTCCTTATGCTGAGATCTCCATTTTAGGGGATTTCAATGTTCACCACCAGCTTTGGCTTTCATCTTCTTTCACTCACTAACCTGGTGAACAAACCTTCAACTTTGCTATCCTTCATGACCTAGAGCAGCTAGTGCAGTTCCCTACCCGATCCCTGACTGCTTTGGAGACACGCCCAACATTCTTGATCTTTTCCTAACTTCCAACCCTTCAGCTTACTCTGTTAAACTTTCTTCTCCGTTGGGCTCCGATCACAATCTGATTTCTGTTACCTGTCCTATCACTCCAGTGCAGCCTCAGGACCCGCTTAAGCAGAGGTGCTTCTGGCATTTCAACTCTTCTAAGTGGGAGGATCTGAGGCAGTACTATTCTGATTTTCCTTGGGATGATTATTGCTTCCATGTCAGAGATCCTTCTCTTTGTGCCGAGCGCATAACAGAGGTGATTGTCTCTGGCATGGAGCTATACATTCCTCATACTTTCTCTAATACTAAAGCTAAAAAGCCCTCGTTTCACTCTGGTTGTTCACGTGCTGTCAATGATAGAGAGGCGGCTCACAAACGGTAACGTAGCCATCCATCTGCTGAAACTCATGCCCTATATATTTCTGCCCGTAATCATGCCAAATCTATTCTCCAACTTACTAAAAAATCTTTCATTAATAGAAAATGTCAAAGTCTTTCCAACTCTAACGCTTCTCGTGATTTCTGGCATCAAGCCAATAATATCTCTAACAATTTTACTTCTTTATCTTTCCCTCCCTTACTTCAACCAGATGGCCCTAGAGCTGTCTCTTCTTTCTCTATTTAGCTGAACTCTTCGCTCAAACCTTTGCTATCAACTCTACTTTGGATGATACTGAGCATATTCCTCCCACTCCTCCACCCTCTGACTACTTTATCCCTAAAATTAAAAATCTTTATTATGACGTTTTCCAGGCCCTCTCTGGCCTTGATTCTCGGAAGGCTTACGGTCCGGATGGAGTCCCTCCTGTTGTTCTCAAAAACTGTGCTTCCGAATTCGCTCATTGCCTGGTCAAACTCTTTCGTCTGTGTCTCTCTACTTCTACCTATCCTTCTTGCTGGAAGTTTGTTCACATTCAACCTGTCCCTAAAAAAGGTGACCGCTCCAATTCTTCTAACTACCGCCCTATAGCTTTGATTTCCTGCCTTTCTAAAGTCTTTGAGTCTGTCCTTAACAAGAAGATAATGAGGCATCTATCCGCTCACAACCTTCTCTCTGATTGCCAGTATGGTTTCCGTAAAGGCCGATCTACTGGTGATCTGGCTTTCCTAACTGAATCTTGGTCATCCTCTTTTAGGGACTTCGGTGAAACCTTTGCTGTCGGCCTTGACATATCGAAAGCCTTCGATAAAGTCTGGCATAAATCTTTAATTTCTAAACTACCCTCCTACGGATTCTATACTTCTCTCTGTACCTTCATCTCCAGTTTCCTTTCCGACCGGTCTATTGCTGCTGTAGTGGACGGTCACTGTTCTCCTAAAACTATCAACAGTGGTGTTCCTCAGGGTTCTGTCCTATCACCCACTCTCTTTCTATTATTCATCAATGATCTCCTAAATCTGACTCAATGCCCTATCCACTCCTATGCTGATGACACCACCTTGTTTTTTTCAACGTCGTACAACCGACGCCCAACCCAACAAGAATTAAATGACTCAAGACGAGATGCTATAGGACGCTTAACTTCTGATCTTTCACTGGTTTCTGATTGAGGCAGAGGAAACTTTGTTTTGTTCAATGCCTCAAAAACTCAATTTCTACTACTATCTACTCGACATAACCTTCCAGATAACTATCCCCTCTTCTTCAACGACACTCAACTTCCCCTCTCCTCCACATTAAACACATTCGGTCTATCCTTTAGTAAAAATCTAAACTGGCAATTTCATATCTCTACTCTTGCTAAATTAGCTTCCAAGAAATTAGTTGTCCTATGGCGTCTGCGTCCATTTTTCTCTCCCTTTCAGCTGCTTGCTCTGTACAGAGGCCTTATCCGCCCATGTATGGAGTATGACTTTCATGTCTGGGGGGCTCAACTCATATAGCTCTTTTAAACAGGGTGGAGTCTAAGGCTTTTCGCCTAATGATCTCTTCTCCTCTAACTGACTGTCTTGACTCTTTAAGTCACCGCCGCAATGTTGCTTCTTTATATATCTTCTACCACTATTTCCATGCTGATTGCTCTTCTGAACTTGCTAACTGCATGCCTCCTCCCTTCCCGCGACCTCGCTGCACAAGATTTTCTACTTCTTCTCATCCTTATTCTGTTCATCTACCTAATGCAAGAGTTAACCAGTATCTTCACTCTTTCATCCCTTACACTGGTAAACTCTGGAACTCTCTTCCTTTATCTGTTTTTCCATCTGCCTATGACTTAAACTCTTTCAAAAGAGGAGTGTCAAGACACCTCTCATACTAAATTGAACTGCACCCCATGTCTATATTTCTCCTACTGTCTTCTTTACAGGGTCTGGCGACAAGCGGGATTTTTTGTTATACTTAATCTTGTTTCCCCTTAGCCGGTACTCTTTTAATGTAAAAAATATTTTTTTTCCCAAATTTCTATTTCAATTAGAATCATAACTACAACACCCTATATTCTCAATTCTTCTTCTCCTACGAAATAAATATTAAAATTTCAACATCTATAAATTTCTGCATCTTGCTCATACCCACCCATTATTGGAACCTATAAAATTTTCCATATGTTATGCTAAATTTACTACTCTTCCTTGTTCTATTCCACCGTAAGTAAAGAAAAAAAAAGATCACGGAATGTAGGTTAGTGAATGATAGAAGGAGTTGAAATAGTTGATTTCTCGATATTTCCCCTCCTATTCTAACAAGTGGTTTTTCTACACTTCCAGAGTAAAATAAATAATCACCTCGTCTCAATTTTCCCTACCTAAATACCTAGCTAACGATAGTTCTTAGTTAAGATTAATAATGATACTTTCATTTCTCCTTCCACTATGTGAGTTTCAACACTGGAGGGGGTAATTGACCTAATTCATGATTCATGAGGTACTAACAAAAAGGGGTGTTACAGAGCCATGCAGTTAGCAAGCTCAAAAGGGCAGTCAGCATGAACATAGCTGTAGAAAAGAGATAAAGATGCATCATTGGGTCGGTAACTTAAAGAATCAAGACAGTCAGTTAGAGGAGGAGAGTTGATGAGACGAAAAGCTTTAAATTCCACCCTGTTTAAAAGAGCTGTGTGAGTTGAACATCCTCAGACTACCCTCCTACGGATTCTATCCCTGTCTCTGTACCTTCATCTCCAGTTGCCTTTCCGACCGTTCTATTGCTGCTGTTGTGGACGGTCACTGTTCTTCTCCTAAAACTATCAACAGTGGTGTTCCTCAGGGTTATGTCCTATCATCCACTCTCTTTCTATTATTCATCAATGATCTCCTAAATCTGACTCAATGCCCTATCCACTCCTATGCTGATGAGACCACCTTGCATTTTCCAACATCGTACAACAGACGCCCAACTCAACAAGAATTAAATGACTCAAGGCGAGATGCTATAGGACGTTTAACTTCAGAACTTGCACTAGTTTCTGATTCGGGCAGAGCAAACCTTGTTTTGTTCAATGCCTCAAAAACTCAATTTCTACAACTATCTACTCGACATAACCTTCCAAATAACTATCCCTATTCTTCAATAACACCATTTGCGTCCATTTTTCTCTCCTTCTCAGCTACTTGTTCTGTACAGGGGCCTTATCCGCCCATGTATGGAGTATGGTTTTCATGTCTGGGGGAATTCAACTCATACAGCCTTATCAAACAAGCTGGTGTCTAAATCTTTTCGTCTCATCAACTCTCCTCTCTAACTGACTGTCTTGATTCTTTAAGTTACCGACGTAATGTTGCATCTTTATTTCTTTTCAAACGCTATTTTCATGCTGATTGCTCTTTTGAACTTGGTAACTGCATGCCTCCACCCCTCCTGCGGCTTCGCTGCACAAGACTTTCTACTTCTTTTCATCCCTTTTCTGTCCCTTAACCATTTTAATGTAAAAAAAAAAAAATTCATAATTGCAAGATCTTCGTATTTGATACATAATGCCCGTAATTTTAGACGATTTATTGTTGATTTTTTCTACGTGAAACTTCCATTGCTATTTATAATCAATAATAATTCCAAAAAATTTAGCTTCTTCTACTTGTTTGATTGAAGATCCATTGATTTTGTTGTCAATAGGATAGTGATTTCTAGTCTGTGTCAAGATGAAATGTATTTTGTTTATAATCAATGATATTTTATTACTTTTTTAACCAATTAGTGACATGAGCTAATTCTCTGTTCATAGTATCTTGTGACGCAGATAAATCACGACTGTGAAGAAAAATGTTCAAGTCATCCGCAAATAATATAAATGTTAGGTTATTGGTACATAAAGTTATATAATTTATATATATATATATATATATATATATATATATATATATATATATATATATATATATATATATATATATATATATATATATATAACAGGAATAATAGTGGCCCTAAAACGGATCCCTGCGATAGTCCGCATTTAATATTTTTTATTTTCGATGTAGTGTTATTAAAAGCTGTGTATTGTTTTCTTGAATTCAGAGGAATTTTAAACCAGTTATATGCCGAACCCCTTATGCCATACACTTTAAGTTTATGCAACAATATAGAATGGTTGATTGTGTCAAATGTCCTAGTAAGGTCACAAAAAACTGTCATCTGAAACATTCTATTATCTAAAGTATTGTACATTTGTTGGGTAAGGTGATGAATTCCCAGTTCAGTAGAAAAGTTTGGTTTGAACCCAAATTGATTGTTAGTTAGAAGTGATTTACTTGTTAAGTAATCTCTGTGCTACTATCTCTTCAATAATCTTACTAATACTAGGTAGAATAAATACTGCACGGTACTACCCGGGCTATCTGCAAATTATTTGGGAAGCACCCTTGCACAAACGACTTATTTATTATGCAATGTAAGAAAGGAATAATTTCTTACTTGCATGTTTTAATTACACTAATGCTTATGTCATCATGACCAAGTGATTTCTTCTTTATACTATGAATTCTATTGCCAACTTCATGCTGGTTTGTAGGTCTGAAGTGAAAGGAAAAGGGCACTGAGCTAGATTGCTGATTACATTGCAAAAATAATCGTTAAAACCATTATCTATTTCCTGATTATCAGTAAAAACTTCCCTTGCATAATAAAATATTTACAATTTGATAAATATTTTCTTTCTGAAATATAATTAATTGTTTCCCAAGTTTTTGAGGGATTTCCTGCATTATTTCTTAAAGTAAACTTATAATAATTATCTTTTATGCCGGGTCACATAGCCTCTAACGGAAACCTTGTTGGAGAAGATGTTAGCTTAACTTGATTTTAAAGGAACTCATTGTGGCACATTGCACCAGGGAAAGTGGGACCTTTATCCACATTTAAACTAAGTCATTGATAAAGAAGATTTTAGTGCAGTTAAGTTGGATTTTGTCTATATCATAATTTTATTCCATTACTCCTCGTTCGTGATAAATTTTCAATTAGACATTTTTTTTGCGTAAACATTTAAGCTAATTTACTACTCCAGATCTAGAACTTTGTATTTCCTGTAATGAGAGATAATTAATGACTCTCAATGAACAGCATAAACCGGTGGACTCTAATGTTTAATTTTACATAATCAAATAAAAAAAATATAGTAATATAATCCCATACAAATATTTTTTGTTAATTTTGTTAATCTAAAAACACTTTAATAAACTAGTTTACACACTTGGGACAAAATATAGCTTACAAAAGAAAATAAATATAATTAATACATGAAAAAAGGTAAATAAGAAGAAAACTCTGATAGATAAAAGGGAAAAATCTTTGCATCAATGTATCTATTGATTCAGTCTAGAGAGGAAAGCTGCGTCGCCTATCACCTCGATACCACGGACGGGCGGCAAAAAGGCAGGTGTGAGGTTATGACAATATTTGAAGAGACTTTTCCGTAAGCCTCCTCGTTGTTGCGGTGCCTCAAAGATAATCAATCAATCTTCTTGTCTGCCTGTTGCCTGTTGGCAGGTCTGCTCTCCCCCCCTTACACCCCTGAAACCCCATCACCCCCCACCCTCTCTCTCTCTTTCTCTCTCTCTCTCTCTCTCTCTCTCTCTCTCTCTCTCTCTCTCTCTCTCTCTCTCTCTGTCTCTCTCTCTCTCTCTCTCTCTCTCTCTCTCTCTCTCTCTCTCTCTCTCTCTCTCTCTCTCTCTCTCTCTCTCAGTAGTAGTGATAATAGTAATAGTAGTAGTAGTAGTAGTAGTAGTAGTAGTAGTAGTAGTAGTAGTAGTAGTAGTAGTAGTAGTAGTAGTAGTAGTTGTTGTTGTTGTTGTTGTTGTTGTTGTTGTAGTTGTAGTGGTAGTGGTGGTAGTAGTAGTAGTAATAGTAGTAGTAATAGTAATATAAGTAGTAGTAGTAGTAGTAGTAGTAGTAGTAGTAGTCAAACAGCGTTATCTACGAGATGATAACAGGAGAGATGGTCTGGAAAAAAGCTCTTCAGACAAAAGGCAGCGGGGGTCCTTCAGGCTTGGATGCAAGAGGATGGCGCCGCCTGCTGAGCAGCACTCACTGTGGCAGTGTTGCTGGTGACTTGTGCAGCGTCCTAGCAGCACTAGCGAGAAAACTTGCCGCCACCAACTGTCGACATGTTGACGCCTTGACTGCCTGCCGCCTTATCCCCCTTGACAAGAAGCCAGGGTGCAGACCCATCGGTATTGGGGAAGTTCTCCGCCGAATTATAGGGAAGTGCATCATGGTGGTGGTGAAGGAGGATGTAAGAAGAGCGGCAGGGAATCTACAGTTGTGTGCAGGACAGCAGGCAGGCGGAGAAGCGGCCATCCACGCCATGAAGAAGATTTTTGGCCAGGATGAATGTGAAGCGATGCTGTTAGTGGACGCCAAAAATGCATTTAACACTATTAACAGAAAGACAATGCTTCACAACATTCGAGCGAAATGTCCATCACTTGCGACATATGTTGAGAACACATACAGTGATCCTTCAGATTTGTACATAAGTGATAATAGCAATAGTAGTGTTAAGGTTAAGGTTTTGAAATCCATGGAGGGAACAACACAAGGTGACCCAGTGGCCATGGCAATGTATGCTCTGGGCTTATCAGTGCTTCAAGATGTGATTGCGTATGAAAAAACACATGTGAAGCAAGTGGCATACGCAGATGACCTGTCAGGGGCAGGGAAAATTGCAGACTTGAAGGAGTGATGGAACCTTGTAAATGACAATGGCCCTACGATAGGATACACACCCAACGCCATCAAGTCCGTCCTTATTGTTAAACCCGAACAATATAACACTGCGATGGAACAGTTCAATGGCAGTGGGGTCATTGTGACAAAGGACGGACAGCGACATTTGGGTGCAGTAATTGGAACAGCGGAGTTCAAGGAGAAGTATGTTGGGGAGAAAGTGTCGGAGTGGGTGAAAGCGGTGGAAGTCCTGTCTGACATGGCCAGGACAGAACCACACGCAGCCTACTCAGCATTCACGCATGGCCTACAACACCGATGGAGCTTTGTCATGCGCACCATCCCAGGCATCAGCCCTCTCCTCAGACCCCTGGAAAACTCCATCAGGAACACCTTTCTACCAGCGCTGATGAGATCCCGCGTCCTGGGGGAGGACGAGAGGACATTGCTGACACTTCCACCAAGACTGGGTGGGATTGGGATCACATCCCCTGAGACACTGGCCGATGAAGAGAATTTAAACTCCATC
>JAXIVD010004706.1:10000-17500 GCA_036785275.1 Cancer borealis | reverse complement strand
AGTAGTAGGAGTAGTAGTAGTAATTGTATATTATTATCATTATGATTATTAGTGTAATTATTATTTTCATTATTATTATTTTTATTATGATTATTATTATTATTATTATTATTATTATTATTATTATTATACTTAAAGTAATAATAATGATTATTATTATTATTATTATTATTATTGTTATTATTATTATTATAATTATTGTTATTACTAGTAGTAATAGTAAATGTAGTAATAATATTAATAGTAATAGTTATAATTCTTTGTTGTAGTAGTAGTAGTAGTAATAAAAAGTGGTAGTAGTATATATAATAGTAATAGCGGCAGCGTTTGAATAACCTATCCATCGTTATCGTCAAGTGCTGTACTTGGCATAGCAATGCCGGAGTGGTAGCTAAGGAGATTGATCACATCCTCGTTAATGCTCGTTGGAGGATCATCCAGAACTGCAGGTTTTCCGGAGTACCGAAGTCTTTGTAACTGATCACAGCCTTGTTGTTGCAACACTCAAGCTTCATGTTAAGTCCAAATGGATATAGAAATTTAATCACTATGTGTTCCATCTTGAGAAACTGAAGGACTTCAAATGTTCTCATGAGTATGCAGTGACATTCTTAAATCGGTTTGAATTCTCGAAGCTCTTGAGGATTCAGTATAATTGTGGGATACTTTTAAATGTGAAACTCTCGAGGCTGAAAGGGGTGCATTGGGAAATGTCTGAGGTCACGGAGCGGCGTTGCTTCGGCGGAGGAGCTGGACAGAATAGAGAAGAGTCGCTCTGCAGGATGGCTGGAAACCGGGACCAGTACAGATCTCTATCACGTAGGACTAGAACTCTTCTTAGGAGAGACAAGGAGCAGGATGTCAGGAGGATGTTGAGGCTCCTTTAAATGTTTATGACCTCCAACCTACCTATCGAGTCCTCAAGAGGCTCTGCTCCAAATCTGCATCTCGAGTGAGTGCCATCCAAACAGCAGATTGTTGTCTCGCATCAGACGCGGATGAGCAGATGGCTTGTTGGGTTGAGTACTTTGAGCAGTTGTTCTCGGTCAACCTTCCAAGCAGATAACTTCATACTACTGGGTTACAGATGGTAGATGTTCATATCACCTGGGTTACAGATGGTAGATGTTGACTCACCCATTAACGAATCCTCTCTTGATGAAGAAAGAGAGACTGGGGCAAGGAGTGGAAAGGCAGCTGGCATCAGAGCGGAATTGCTCAAAGCTGGAAACGAGGCCATGATACGGGGATTGCATGCTGTCTTGACAGTTGTACGGCATTCAGGTACCATTTCTTCTGACTGAAAAAGGGGGTTGGTCGTCCCTATCTGGAAAGGTAAAAGGGACCATCAGGATAACGCTGCTCAGCTTACTAGGCAAGGTGCTCCCCCATCTGTTATTGATGTAAATTCGCAGTCACTTACAGAAGTATCAAAGAAATGAACAGTCAGGATTCACACCTGGTAAGTCAATAACTGACCGTATCCTAGCGTTTCGCGTACTGGTGGAAGGCCGACGTGAGTTTCGACACGGGATGCTTGCAGCCTATGCTGATGCAAAGGTGTTTGATTAAGTGCATCGCAAAGCACTCTGGGATCTTTTGGGATTTCGCGGGATTCCTGCTGGGATTATTGGTCTACTAACTGGCTTGTACTCCGGGACTGAGAGTGCTATGAAGTGGGAGGAGGTTGGCTTGTCCAGCTTATTTCCTGTAAATACAGGAGTAAGGCAGGGATGCGTCCTTGCTCCATCACTTTTCAATACATGTATGGACTGGCTACTGGTCAGAGTTGTGAACCAAAGTCACTGTGGAACATCTGTCTGCAAAACCAAGATCACTGATCTGATGTTTGCTTACGATACAGTAAACCCCACTTAGTCACTGAAGGTTCTGGTGATGAATCTCGTGGCATTGCAAGGAGAGGCTAAGCCCTTATGGGACTAAGGTTAATACTAAAGTTCAGGTAAAACAGTGAGTCTATTTTTGAGTGTGGCAAGGACATTGATATCTTGGAGAGCCTCATATACCTTGTTAGTCAATAACAATGGTTTGGCCCATGATGTAATGGACTCGCTCAGCTCGAGTATTTGGCTGAATCAGCTCGGTACCTGCGGAGATGGACAAAAACTCGGATCTTCAATTTGTTGATGATCTCTGTCTTACTGTAAGGCTATGAGCTATGGACACTAAACACTGACCTGAAGAGAAGTATTGATGGCTTTGATAATAAGTGCTTTGCAGAACCATGGCGTATCGCTAGAATGACTTTGTGTCAGCTTTATGTCCAGCTATGTGGGCATATGGCACGCTACCCAGAAGCTGATCCTGCTTGTCGGGTTGTCTCTAAAAGGGATAACCCGAAATGGAGGATGCCAAGGGGTGCCCACAAGTTCGTGGCTGGGGCAAGTCGATGTTTTCTTGGTATGGGAAGGGAGCCTATATGGAGACGGACGAGATGGAAGGGTGGGCAAGGCGACGCGCTCCTTGGCGTATTCTCCCAATGATTGAATGGTTGATAATATTAGATAGAGAATGTTTTATGCAATTTATACATATGGTTTCCGTTATATTTTACTCTAAATTTAAGATCATCATGTATACATAGTTTTATTTTAGCATAATTTACTTATAAAAGTGTATTGCTTCGGACGAAAACACTGCATGTCAAAATGCTTCGACAAGTCCTCATTAAGTATCATGATTAGAAGGTTGCTTTCTAATAACTAATTTTAACGTTGATTTACCGTACTAATTTGTGAAAATATTGAAACTCCTGACAAGTTATAAGGATATTACCGATTTGTTAAGGTTGTCCTATTCTAATTTTTGAACAAAAATATACGTAAATAGCGACAATTCCTCCAAATACAGAATACTTACTTCCTTAAGCTTTCAAACATAAGTATCATAACGAAACTTCATAATGTCTGACTGGAATAGAAAAATAATTGTATATTGTTTGCGTATTCATATTTTCAACCTGTGTGTTTTATTTGTTACCTATATAAAGTGTGACCTCTGTATTATATGTTCTGCCTGTCTTACTTGTGTAACATCTTTTTAATTCATGAGTTACATGTAATGCCAACTCTATATTCTTAGAGCAGGAATTCTCCTCTCCGTTCCTCCATCATTTACCCCTTTTCTCCCATACATAATATAGTAATATACTTTGATAAAGAAAAAAAGTTATATAGTTCATTCATTTCACTAAAAAGAAAACAAATAAAAACACCAGAACCATTATCAAAATTATTATTATAGAATTATTATTACATTTTTAGATACGAAGATTATTACCTTAGGTCATGTAATTTTTTGCCCTAAGGGATAAATCTACTCCTGGTTAGGAACCAATGCCTTACGTGTGTGCCACCTGCATATTATTGTGTGTCCTTTTCTCCCGTGTGCTGCAGAGTGCGGGGAGTACCTTGCCCTGGATCTTGGGGGCACCAACTTCAGGGTTCTGTACGTGGTGCTTAAGGACGGGAAGTTTGTGGAGGAGGTAAGCCTTAGAGGGAATGAAAGGTGGGAAAGAGATAAGCATGAAAGAGAGGAATGGAAGGAGGAAGAGTGCTAGGGAAGAAAAGAAGGAGGGAATGAATGGCAGGAGAGGAGAGAGGGAGGGAGGTAAATGTATAAATTGATTGAATATGTGAATGAGGGAGAAAGTTATGGTGATAAAAGGAGTGAAGGAGAAGAAGAAGAAGGAGGAGGAGGAGGAGGAGGAGGAGGAGGAGGAGGAGGAGGAGGAGGAGGAGGAGGAGGAGGAGGAGGAGGAGGAGGAGGAGGAGGAAGAGGAAGAGGAAGAGGAAGAGGAGGAGGAGGAGGAGGAGGAGGAGGAGGAGGAGGAGGAGGAGGAGGAGGAGGAGGAGGAGGAGGAGGAGGAGGAGGAGGAGGAGGAGGAGGAGGAGGAGGAACATATAGGAACACATAGGAAGAACAAACAGCAACAGGCCTACTGGCCCTTACAAGGCTGTTTGTGATAGAGACTAGACTACACTATCTAATCTGGGGTGAAGGTTACAGGATAGTAAGGGTGAGGGATTCTCCCACCAGCCACGGCTGGCAGGAGAGGAAGACCAACCATGCAATATAAATATAAATAAATAAATAAATGCGTGGAATTAGATTAGACTAGACTATTACTACTGTCACTAACACTACTTCCTGGCAAGCGATATCAGGCCCCTAGCGACGTCCTTCCGAATCGAGATTTTGTAATTACGGTACATTAAAAGGAACTTGCTCAAAGTTTACTATGTTGACGAATAATGTTTTAGTTGCGGATTGGCTTCTAAATATTTGTCCAGTCTATTTTTGAATGTATTAATTGTTTTACTGTCGACGACATTGGCGGGCAGGGAGTTCCAAACGTTAACGATCCGATTGAAAAAGAAATGTTTGGCTTCGTTTGATGTGAATCTTTTACCAGTAATCTTAAAAGTATGACGTCTTCTTGTTATATTTGATCGCTCAAAAGTAATGTAATCTTCTGCATTGATATTATCAAATCCTTTAATTATCTTGAACATTTCAATTAAATCTCCTCTCATCCTTCGTTTTTCTAGGCTGAATAAGTTTAATTCTTTAAGTCTTTCTTCATAAGGTTTATTTCTCAGCCTTGGAATAATTTTCGTTATTCTACGCTGGACTCTTTCCAGTTTGTCAATGTCCTTTTTGTAATATGGGGACCAGAACTGTACGCAATACTCAAGATGAGGTCGTACTAGTGAATTATGCTGTTTTAATATGACTTTTTTCCGATTTATTATCGAAAGTACGCCCAATAAAGCCGACCAATCTGTTAGCAGTTTTAACTACCTCTGAGCAATGCTGACTGGGTTTTAAATCGTTTGATATTGTGATTCCTAGATCTTTTTCCTTATTCACTGCAGAAAGTAGTTTTCCATTCATTGAGTACTGAACGTGATCATTATTTTTTCCGATGTGTAGTACGTTACATTTATCAACGTTAAATTTCATTTGCCATTTATTGGCCCAAGACGTTAGTCGATCAAGGTCTAATTGTAAGATTTCTCTGTCACTTGTCGTAGTTACTTTACTGGCAATTTTCGTATCGTCAGCGAATTTTGATATTTTGCATGAGATCCCATCATCTATGTCATTAACATATATCAGGAACAAAATAGGGCCAAATACTGAACCCTGTGGTACGCCACTTTTTACGTTTAACCATTGAGAGGAGACACCGTTTAAGACTACTCTCTGTTTACGTTCAGAGAGCCAGTCCTGAAGCCAATTGTAGATGCTACCAGAGATACCGTGAGTCTTTAGTTTATTAAGCAATCGTTGATGGGGAACTTTATCAAAGGCCTTTTGAAAATCCAGATATATGATATCTACTGCTCTGCTTTCATCGTACGTGTCGAAAACATTGTGAAAGAAGTCTAATAAGTTAGTTAGACATGAACGTTTATTACGAAAACCATGTTGTGAGGGTTTTATTATATCGTTGTCTTCAAGGAATTTCACCATATTGTCACGAATGATTGTCTCCATTAATTTACATACTACTGACGTCAGACTGATTGGCCTATAATTTCCGGGTTGTGACTTGTCCCCCTTTTTGAAGATTGGGGTTACATTAGCACGTTTCCAATCTGATGGAACTTTACCATTCCTTTAGGATTTATTGAATATGATTGCAAGCGGTTTACTGATCTGATGCTTGACCTCTTTCAAGATTATCGGGGAAATTTTATCTGGTCCAGGGATTTTATTAGTTTTCATCTTATCAATTTTTTGTACAACGTCATTTTCTACGATGAGTAAATCATTTAAGAAGTTTTCGGTTCTTCTAGTCTCGAGTGGTTGAAACGATGAACAATCCTCTTCTGTAAATACGGATGCAAAAAAATTATTAAGGATTGTAGCCATTTCATTTTCGTCGTTTGTGTGATTTCCTTGTCCTTTAGTAAGTGGACCAATATTACAGGTAAGGGCTTTTTTTACTCTTAACAAAACTATAAAATTCTTTAGGATTAGATTTACATGATTCCGCTATATATTCTTCAAGGTTTTTCTTGCTGCGCCTTATCAGTCTCTTAGTTTCGCGACGAACTCTGTCAAACTCTACTTTGTCATCTTGGTTTTTAGTTGATATATACTTATCGGACGCGTGTTTTTTGAGAGAGAGGCTGTTTTTTATCTCATCGTTCCACCATTTTGGTTTGTTCTTCCTTGCTGAACGTCTGTAACGATACGGTACATATACTCTTATAGCTTCGTTCAGCTTTGTGGTAAGGGCCTCCCATGACTTATCAATATCTGATTCTGACTCTGACAACAGTTCACTCCAGTCAGTGTCTTCTAGAATTGTTCGCATTCTGGTGAAATTTGCCCTTTGGTAATTTGGTACCCTCTCCTTACTGTCATTTACTTTTATTTCCTTCGTTTTCAAGCTGAACGTAATTATCCGATGGTTGCTTGAGCTGAAAACTGGGCCAACATTTACGTTGCTGACTATCTCTTCACTTGTTGAAAAAATGAGATCAAGGGTATTTAAATCGCGCGTAGGTTCATGAACGTGTTGATGTAATTCGCTCTCTAATAAATTCGTGTACAGGTCGTGTCCTGTATGTGATCTTAACGGATTTCCCATCTCGTTACTGGCAAGTTAAAATCGCCCATAATGATTGTCTCACATTGACTAATTGTTTCGGAGACTGATTCGAAAAGCAAACGGTCAATTTCAGTGGGTCTTCCTGGTGGTCTGTAAATCAATCCAAGTATTTTTCTACTCGAGTTATTCTTTAATTCGATAAAAACTGTGTCCACTCCGTTGATGGGTTCTGTTTTAAGGGAGATCGGATGGAGCGAGCTGTGAATATATAGGATTACACCACCGCCAATTTTGTTCTCTCTTTTACAGCTAAACATTGTATAACCGGATAACTGAAATTCTGCAATGTAATCTCTGTTCAACGTGTCTAACCATGATTCTGTGACTCCTATGATATGGTACTGATCCATTGCGGCGAGAGCTTCAAGATCTGTGAATTTATTTCTGATGCTGCGAGCATTTACATAACAAACTTTAATATTTGGATCAGTAGCGTCATTAGTATTAGGATCAGTGGTGACGTTAGTAATTGGATCAGCTGTGACATTATTATTTGGCTCAGTGGTGGCATTACACGGAGAGACTATGATGTCGTTGCTGCTCTCGTCCGCTCGGCGATTTTTGACCTATAGAGAAAAACTTGATCACTGAAAAGTCTGCCCAAGCGAGCATCCCCAACACTGTTCAGGTGCAGTCCGTCGTACTGGAAAAGGAGTTGTTTATCGTAAAAGTCATCCCACAGGTTTAGGAAGTCAACACCTTCCTGTGAACAGAGAGATTCGAGTTTGTGGTTGATGGTGAGCGCCTTGCCGTAGAATCTCGGGTCAGCACCTATCTTGGGAAGAATGCCTGAAATAACAATGTTATTAGACTTTGTCCTGTACTGGCGGATCATCTTCCTGTACTTTTCAAGC
>JAXIVD010004706.1:5000-7500 GCA_036785275.1 Cancer borealis | reverse complement strand
TTAGTTACAGTATCCTCAGTAAAGTCACAATCGCTTTAAAAAATTGAGTTAAGTTTAGCTGGGGTTATTTCCTGGATTTCATAGGTGTCTTCAACGGTAAAAATGGATGGAAATAATCATTTAGTACTTCAGCCATTTATAATTCTGTATTACTTACCTTACCGTTTTCTAGGTGAAGTGGGCCACTATATGTTGTGATAACTTTTTTATTACGTACGTAGGTGTAAAATTCTTTGGGGTTAGATTTTGTTTTATTTGCAATATATATTTAGAGATCTTTTATTTGTTGTCTAATCACCTATTTTGTTTCACGTTTTAGTCTTTCAAATTCTATCTTATCGTTTTCGTTTTGTCATAATCTTGACTCAATTTGGCTGTTCCACCACTTTGGTTTATAATATTTACATGGACGTCTCTTACAAACTGAAATGCAAAACTTAACTCCTCCATTCAAGATGTTATATAACCCATATAAGATTTAAGAGAATTTCCCCATGAATTGACAGGAAAATTAAAGTCTCCAATAATTACGTTTTCAAATAAATTACTCTTTTTTATTTTGTAATTTGCAGCTAAAGATTGAATAACTTGGTAAATTATATCCGGCAAAAAAATCTCTACTATCTGTGTCTATTCAAGATTTCGATACACCAGTTATGTAGAACTCGTCAGATGTTGTAAGTGTCTCGACATCTGGAAATGTATATCTGAGGTTGCACTCGTTAAACATGCAAATTCTAAGGAATTAATTACGTTATTTTTTCTGCATGCTGTATTAATTACGTACCTGAGACTGTGCGAGGCCAGAAACCATTTTTTCTACTGAACTCAGAAACTTTGTTATTTAGTAGCTTACACATTGAACAGCTTCAACTGGATTGAGGTGCAGGCCATCGTCTTTGAAAAGGAAAAATTTATTATAAAAGTCATCCCAGCAATTGATGAAATCGACTATTTCATCTGTACAAATGGACTAAGACGGATTTTAGTGCTGAGGACCCTGTTGAAGAAAGTTGTGGGAGCATTACTCCGGGGAAGGATTCCTGAAAGAATGATTTTGTTAGTTTTACACTTATACCGTCGAATCATCTTCCTGTATTTCTCCAACAGCTTCTCCGATCTGGTGTTCATGACGTTATTTGTACTTGCATGAATAATCAAAACAGTGTTATTGTCTGCCTTACTGGTTGCCTCGTCACAGGTTGCTGAGATGTCATCCAAACGACCACCAGGCATGCACATCCGTCTCCTGGTATATCAAGCCCTTCCGGAGAGTTGTTCTCTAACAATAGAGTCGCCGATGATTCTCGTCTCATAGTCCTCTTCTACCTCTTCCGTCAGGATCTTAAAATTGTTATAAGTAGTGATAGACAAGAAGGATTTATTATTAGTTCCTCGTACACCATTTCCAACTGGAATAAAAGGTACTTCCCCCTGAATTACGCGTTTAAGGAGACTTACGGTATCTTTTTTCGTAGCAGCTACAGCTGCTTGATTCGTTGACTGATCTGTAGATGGTAAAATTCCGAGGTTTGCTGTGACAAACTCCCGTAAAGCATGGAATTTTTTCTTAAGTTCATCGTGTTCCTCTGCAGAACACACAGACGGCGGGCTGACGAATCTGAAAGGAAATATTTGGCGAAACGCCCATCACATACATTGCATTTAGGTAACATCTTTATTGTAGGTTGACTGTAGAAAGGGAGAAAGGATTAACAACAATGCAAAAGGTTAGAAGCAGGTAGACGGATTATCGCTGATAAAGGAAATATTAATGAGGTCTGTCAAGGGTTGAAATCGTGGAAGGATCAGCCAGGCATAAGGATTATACTAAGCGGAGGTCAGGTCAGAAGCAGGTTGACAAATTAACACTGAGAGGAAGAAATGAGGTATGTCTAGACTAGGAATAAGATCATGAACGGCTCAGACAGGTGGATGGATTATGATTAAAAGCGGGTCAGGTAATGGTCAGGTCTGAATTTTCAAGGTAAAATTTTTGAGTGAGTGTTCCGTAATAGTTTTGACTTTAGCAAAATTATACAATATTTAAAGGGGGGAAAAACTGGTAATTACTGAGTAAATAGCAGAACAGAGAACAATCAAATAAATAATAAGAATAAATAATAACAATAATGTACGAAAACTAAGAGGAAGGGCTATACAAAATCTTAACCCATAAATTACATAATACTCTCTTACAAATGTTTATCACCGATGTACTGTACTTGTAATGAGTTGTGTGAAATGTTTAAGACGCAAATAGAACAAAAGATAACAAAAGATTGTGTAGCCATGGGCGCATATCAAAAGCGCAGAATCGAAAAAGTGACCGCGTTTGGACCTCACCTATAATCCACTATCAAATGTGCGGCAAGGTTAATCCCGTTCACTCGCTATGTCTTTAAGTATCATTTGGTGTGTCATAATTTTTCACACGGTGTTTACCGAGACCACCGCGAGTATCTGTCTCGGTGGTCTCGTTGGTTGGTGGAGTTCACAG
>JAXIVD010004705.1:0-33824 GCA_036785275.1 Cancer borealis | reverse complement strand
ATATCTCTAATAGCTTTCGAGAAAAAGATTAAATTGTTTTGGAAAAAATATACGGTTTAATTTTTCTGCGTAATTATCAGTCATAGAACAAATATTCATAATTACAGTTGAAGAGTTTAATTAGGTCTATCAGATGCTGCAATGATATTTCCAATATCTCTAATAGCTATCGAGAAAACGAGGAAATTGTTTGGGAAAAAATATACGCTTTAATTTTATTGCGTAATTATCGGTCATAGAACAAATATTCATAATTACAGTTGTAGAGTTTATTAGGTCTTAATTACAGATGTATAGTTTAATCAGGTCTATCAGATGCTGCAATGATATTTCCAATATCTCTAATAGCTATCGAGAAAACGAGGAATTGTTTGGGAAAAAATATACGGTTTAATTTTACTGCGTAATTATCAGTCATAGAACAAATATTCATAATTACAGTTGTAGAGTTTAATTAGGTCTATCAGATGCTGCAATGATATTTCCAATATCTCTAATAGCTATGGAAAAAACGAGGAAATTGTTTAGGAAAAAATATACGCTTTAAATTTTATTGCGTAATTATCGGTCATAGAACAAATATTCATAATTACAGTTGTAGAGTTTAATTAGATTCTATCAGATGCTGCAATGATATTTCCAATATCTCTAATAGCTTTCGAGAAAAGGAGGAAATTATTTTGGGAAAAAATATACGGTTTAATTTTATTGCGTAATTATCGGTCATAGAACCAACTATTCATAATTACCGTTGTAGAGTTTAATTAGGCCCATCAAGATGCTGCAATGATATTTCCAATATCTCTAATAGCTTTCGAGAAAAAGATTAAATTGTTTTGGGAAAAAATATACGGTTAATTTTTCTGCGTAATTATCAGTCATAAAACAAATATTCCATAATTTACAGTTGAAGAGTTTAATTAGGTCTATCAGATGCTGCAATGATATTTCCACAATATCTCTAATAGCTATTCGAGAAAACGAGGAAATTGTTTGGGAAAAAATATACGCTTTAACTTTATTGCGTAAATATCGGTCATAGAACAAATATTCATAATTACAGTTGTAGATTTTAATTAGGTCTACCAGAGCTGCAATGATATTCAATATCTCTAATAGCTTTCGAGAAAAACGAGGAAATTGTTTGGAAAAAATATACGGTTTAATTTTATTGCGTAATTATCGGTCATGGAACAAATATTCATAATTACAGTTGTAGAGTTTAATTAGGTCCATCAGATGCTGCAATGATATTTCCAATATCTCTAATAGCTTTCGAGAAAAGGAGGAAATTATTTTGAAAAAATATACGGTTTAATTTTATTGCGTAATTATCGGTCATAGAACAAATATTCATAATTACAGATGTAGAGTTTAATTAGGTCTATTAATTACAGATGTATAGTTTAATCAGGTCTATCAGATGCTGCAATGATATTTCCAATATCTCTAATAGCTATCGAGAAAACGAGGAAATTGTTTGGGAAAAAATATACGGTTTAATTTTACTGCGTAATTATCAGTCATAGAACAAATATTCATAATTACAGTTGTAGAGTTTAATTAGGTCTATCAGATGCTGCAATGATATTTCCAATATCTCTAATAGCTATGGAAAAAACGAGGAAATTGTTTAGGAAAAAATATACGCTTTAATTTTATTGCGTAATTATCGGTCATAGAACAAATATCCATAATTACAGTTGTAGAGTTTAATTAGATCTATCAGATGCTGGCAATGATATTTCCAATATCTCTAATAGCTTTCGAGAAAAGGAGGAAATTATTTTGGAAAAAATATACGGTTTAATTTAATTGCGTAATTATCGGTCATAGAACAACTATTCATAATTACCGTTGTAGAGTTTAATTAGGCCCATCAAATGTTGCAATGATATTTCCAATATCTCTAATAGCTTTCGAGAAAAAGATTAAATTGTTTTGGAAAAAATATACGGTTTAATTTTCTGCGTAATTATCAGTCATAAAACAAATATTCATAATTACAGTTGAAGAGTTTAATTAGGTCTATCAGATGCTGCAATGATATTTCCAATATCTCTAATAGCTATCGAGAAAACGAGGAAATTGTTTGGGAAAAAATATACGCTTTAATTTTATTGCGTAATTATCGGTCATAGAACAAATATTCATAATTACAGTTGTAGAGTTTAATTAGGTCTACCAGATGCTGCAATGATATTTCCAATATCTCTAATAGCTATCGAGAAAACGAGGAAATTGTTTTGGAAAAATATACGGTTTAATTTTATTGCGTAATTATCGGTCATGGAACAAATATTCATAATTACAGTTGTAGAGTTTAATTAGGTCCATTCAGATGCTGCAATGATATTTCCAATATCTCTAATAGCTTTCGAGAAAAGGAGGAAATTATTTTTGAAAAAATATACGGTTTAATTTTATTGCGTAATTATCGGTCATAGAACAAATATTCATAATTACAGATGTAGAGTTTAATTAGGTCTATAATTACAGATTGTATAGTTTAATCAGGTCTATCAGATGCTGCAATTGATATTTCCAATATCTCTTAATAGCTATCGAGAAAACGAGGAAATTGTTTGGGAAAAAATATACGGTTTAATTTTACTGCGTAATTATCAGTCATAGAACAAATATTCATAATTACAGTTGTAGAGTTTAATTAGGTCTATCAGATGCTGCAATGCTATTTCCAATATCTCTAATAGCTATGGAAAAAACGAGGAAATTGTTTAGGAAAAAATATACGCTTTAATTTTATTGCGTAATTATCGGTCATAGAACAAATATCATAATTACAGTTGTAGAGTTTAATTAGATCTATCAGATGCTGCAATGATATTTCCAATATCTCTAATAGCTTTCGAGAAAAGGAGGAAATTATTTTGGAAAAAATATACGGTTTAATTTCATTGCGTAATTATCGGTCATAGAACAACTATTCATAATTACCGTTGTAGAGTTTTAATTAGGCCCATCAAATGCTGCAATGATATTTCCAATATCTCTAATAGCTTTCGAGAAAAAGATTAAATTGTTTTGGAAAAAATATACGGTTTAATTTTTCTGCGTAATTACCAGTCATAAACAAATATTCATAATTACAGTTGAAGAGTTTAATTAGGTCTATCAGATGCTGCAATGATATTTCCAATATCTCTAATAGCTATCGAGAAAACGAGGAAATTGTTTGGGAAAAAATATACGCTTTAATTTTATTGCGTAATTATCGGTCATAGAACAAATATTCATAATTACAGTTGTAGAGTTTAATTAGGTCTACCAGATGCTGCAATGATATTTCCAATATCTCTAATAGCTATCGAGAAAACGAGGAAATTGTTTTGGAAAAAATATACGGTTTAATTTTATTGCGTAATTATCGGTCATGGAACAAATATTCATAATTACAGTTGTAGAGTTTAATTAGGTCCATCAGATGCTGCAATGATATTTCCAATATCTCTAATAGCTTTCGAGAAAAGGAGGAAATTATTTTTGAAAAAATATACGGTTTAATTTTATTGCGTAATTATCGGTCATAGAACAAATATTCATAATTACAGATGTAGGTTTAATTAGGTCTATAATTACAGATGTATAGTTTAATCAGGTCTATCAGATGCCTGCAATGATATTTCCAATATCTCTAATAGCTATCGAGAAAACGAGGAAATTGTTTGGGAAAAAATATACGGTTTAATTTTACTGCGTAATTATCAGTCATAGAACAAATATTCATAATTACAGTTGTAGAGTTTAATTAGGTCTATCAGATGCTGCAATGCTATTTCCAATATCTCTAATAGCTATGGAAAAAACGAGGAAATTGTTTAGGAAAAAATATACGCTTTAATTTTATTGCGTAATTATCGGTCATAGAACAAATATTCATAATTACAGTTGTAGAGTTTAATTAGATCTATCAGATGCTGCAATGATATTTCCAATATCTCTAATAGCTTTCGAGAAAAGGAGGAAATTATTTTGGAAAAAATATACGGTTTAATTTATTGCGTAATTATCGGTCATAGAACAACTATTCATAATTACCGTTGTAGAGTTTAATTAGGCCCATCAAATGCTGCAATGATATTTCCAATATCTCTAATAGCTTCGAGAAAAAGATTAAATTGTTTTGGAAAAAATATACGGTTTAATTTTTCTGCGTAATTATCAGTCATAAAACAAATATTCATAATTACAGTTGAAGAGTTTAATTAGGTCTATCAGATGCTGCAATGATATTTCCAATATCTCTAATAGCTATCGAGAAAACGAGGAAATTGTTTGGGAAAAAATATACGCTTTAATTTTATTGCGTAATTATCGGTCATAGAACAAATATTCATAATTACAGTTGTAGAGTTTAATTAGGTCTACCAGATGCTGCAATGATATTTCCAATATCTCTAATAGCTATCGAGAAAACGAGGAAATTGTTTTGGAAAAAATATACGGTTTAATTTTATTGCGTAATTATCGGTCATGGAACAAATATTCATAATTACAGTTGTAGAGTTTAATTAGGTCCATCAGATGCTGCAATGATATTTCCAATATCTCTAATAGCTTTCGAGAAAAGGAGGAAATTATTTTTGAAAAAATATACGGTTTAATTTTATTGCGTAATTATCGGTCATAGAACAAATATTCATAATTACAGATGTAGAGTTTAATTAGGTCTATAATTACAGATGTATAGTTTAATCAGGTCTATCAGATGCTGCAATGATATTTCCAATATCTCTAATAGCTATCGAGAAAACGAGGAAATTGTTTGGGAAAAAATATACGGTTTAATTTTACTGCGTAATTATCAGTCATAGAACAAATATTCATAATTACAGTTGTAGAGTTTAATTAGGTCTATCAGATGCTGCAATGATATTTCCAATATCTCTAATAGCTATGGAAAAAACGAGGAAATTGTTTAGGAAAAAATATACGCTTTAATTTTATTGCGTAATTATCGGTCATAGAACAAATATTCATAATTACAGTTGTAGAGTTTAATTAGATCTATCAGATGCTGCAATGATATTTCCAATATCTCTAATAGCTTTCGAGAAAAGGAGGAAATTATTTTGGAAAAAATATACGGTTTAATTTTATTGCGTAATTATCGGTCATAGAACAACTATTCATAATTACCGTTGTAGAGTTTAATTAGGCCCATCAAATGCTGCAATGATATTTCCAATATCTCTAATAGCTTTCGAGAAAAAGATTAAATTGTTTTGGAAAAAATATACGGTTTAATTTTTCTGCGTAATTATCAGTCATAAAACAAATATTCATAATTACAGTTGAAGAGTTTAATTAGGTCTATCAGATGCTGCAATGATATTTCCAATATCTCTAATAGCTATCGAGAAAACGAGGAAATTGTTTGGGAAAAAATATACGCTTTAATTTTATTGCGTAATTATCGGTCATAGAACAAATATTCATAATTACAGTTGTAGAGTTTAATTAGGTCTACCAGATGCTGCAATGATATTTCCAATATCTCTAATAGCTATCGAGAAAACGAGGAAATTGTTTTGGAAAAAATATACGGTTTAATTTTATTGCGTAATTATCGGTCATGGAACAAATATTCATAATTACAGTTGTAGAGTTTAATTAGGTCCATCAGATGCTGCAATGATATTTCCAATATCTCTAATAGCTTTCGAGAAAAGGAGGAAATTATTTTTGAAAAAATATACGGTTTAATTTTATTGCGTAATTATCGGTCATAGAACAAATATTCATAATTACAGATGTAGAGTTTAATTAGGTCTATAATTACAGATGTATAGTTTAATCAGGTCTATCAGATGCTGCAATGATATTTCCAATATCTCTAATAGCTATCGAGAAAACGAGGAAATTGTTTGGGAAAAAATATACGGTTTAATTTTACTGCGTAATTATCAGTCATAGAACAAATATTCATAATTACAGTTGTAGAGTTTAATTAGGTCTATCAGATGCTGCAATGCTATTTCCAATATCTCTAATAGCTATGGAAAAAACGAGGAAATTGTTTAGGAAAAAATATACGCTTTAATTTTATTGCGTAATTATCGGTCATAGAACAAATATTCATAATTACAGTTGTAGAGTTTAATTAGATCTATCAGATGCTGCAATGATATTTCCAATATCTCTAATAGCTTTCGAGAAAAGGAGGAAATTATTTTGGAAAAAATATACGGTTTAATTTTATTGCGTAATTATCGGTCATAGAACAACTATTCATAATTACCGTTGTAGAGTTTAATTAGGCCCATCAAATGCTGCAATGATATTTCCAATATCTCTAATAGCTTTCGAGAAAAAGATTAAATTGTTTTGGAAAAAATATACGGTTTAATTTTTCTGCGTAATTATCAGTCATAAAACAAATATTCATAATTACAGTTGAAGAGTTTAATTAGGTCTATCAGATGCTGCAATGATATTTCCAATATCTCTAATAGCTATCGAGAAAACGAGGAAATTGTTTGGGAAAAAATATACGCTTTAATTTTATTGCGTAATTATCGGTCATAGAACAAATATTCATAATTACAGTTGTAGAGTTTAATTAGGTCTACCAGATGCTGCAATGATATTTCCAATATCTCTAATAGCTATCGAGAAAACGAGGAAATTGTTTTGGAAAAAATATACGGTTTAATTTTATTGCGTAATTATCGGTCATGGAACAAATATTCATAATTACAGTTGTAGAGTTTAATTAGGTCCATCAGATGCTGCAATGATATTTCCAATATCTCTAATAGCTTTCGAGAAAAGGAGGAAATTATTTTTGAAAAAATATACGGTTTAATTTTATTGCGTAATTATCGGTCATAGAACAAATATTCATAATTACAGATGTAGAGTTTAATTAGGTCTATAATTACAGATGTATAGTTTAATCAGGTCTATCAGATGCTGCAATGATATTTCCAATATCTCTAATAGCTATCGAGAAAACGAGGAAATTGTTTGGGAAAAAATATACGGTTTAATTTTACTGCGTAATTATCAGTCATAGAACAAATATTCATAATTACAGTTGTAGAGTTTAATTAGGTCTATCAGATGCTGCAATGATATTTCCAATATCTCTAATAGCTATGGAAAAAACGAGGAAATTGTTTAGGAAAAAATATACGCTTTAATTTTATTGCGTAATTATCGGTCATAGAACAAATATTCATAATTACAGTTGTAGAGTTTAATTAGATCTATCAGATGCTGCAATGATATTTCCAATATCTCTAATAGCTTTCGAGAAAAGGAGGAAATTATTTTGGAAAAAATATACGGTTTAATTTTATTGCGTAATTATCGGTCATAGAACAACTATTCATAATTACCGTTGTAGAGTTTAATTAGGCCCATCAAATGCTGCAATGATATTTCCAATATCTCTAATAGCTTTCGAGAAAAAGATTAAATTGTTTTGGAAAAAATATACGGTTTAATTTTTCTGCGTAATTATCAGTCATAAAACAAATATTCATAATTACAGTTGAAGAGTTTAATTAGGTCTATCAGATGCTGCAATGATATTTCCAATATCTCTAATAGCTATCGAGAAAACGAGGAAATTGTTTGGGAAAAAATATACGCTTTAATTTTATTGCGTAATTATCGGTCATAGAACAAATATTCATAATTACAGTTGTAGAGTTTAATTAGGTCTACCAGATGCTGCAATGATATTTCCAATATCTCTAATAGCTATCGAGAAAACGAGGAAATTGTTTTGGAAAAAATATACGGTTTAATTTTATTGCGTAATTATCGGTCATGGAACAAATATTCATAATTACAGTTGTAGAGTTTAATTAGGTCCATCAGATGCTGCAATGATATTTCCAATATCTCTAATAGCTTTCGAGAAAAGGAGGAAATTATTTTTGAAAAAATATACGGTTTAATTTTATTGCGTAATTATCGGTCATAGAACAAATATTCATAATTACAGATGTAGAGTTTAATTAGGTCTATAATTACAGATGTATAGTTTAATCAGGTCTATCAGATGCTGCAATGATATTTCCAATATCTCTAATAGCTATCGAGAAAACGAGGAAATTGTTTGGGAAAAAATATACGGTTTAATTTTACTGCGTAATTATCAGTCATAGAACAAATATTCATAATTACAGTTGTAGAGTTTAATTAGGTCTATCAGATGCTGCAATGATATTTCCAATATCTCTAATAGCTATGGAAAAAACGAGGAAATTGTTTAGGAAAAAATATACGCTTTAATTTTATTGCGTAATTATCGGTCATAGAACAAATATTCATAATTACAGTTGTAGAGTTTAATTAGATCTATCAGATGCTGCAATGATATTTCCAATATCTCTAATAGCTTTCGAGAAAAGGAGGAAATTATTTTGGAAAAAATATACGGTTTAATTTTATTGCGTAATTATCGGTCATAGAACAACTATTCATAATTACCGTTGTAGAGTTTAATTAGGCCCATCAAATGCTGCAATGATATTTCCAATATCTCTAATAGCTTTCGAGAAAAAGATTAAATTGTTTTGGAAAAAATATACGGTTTAATTTTTCTGCGTAATTATCAGTCATAAAACAAATATTCATAATTACAGTTGAAGAGTTTAATTAGGTCTATCAGATGCTGCAATGATATTTCCAATATCTCTAATAGCTATCGAGAAAACGAGGAAATTGTTTGGGAAAAAATATACGCTTTAATTTTATTGCGTAATTATCGGTCATAGAACAAATATTCATAATTACAGTTGTAGAGTTTAATTAGGTCTACCAGATGCTGCAATGATATTTCCAATATCTCTAATAGCTATCGAGAAAACGAGGAAATTGTTTTGGAAAAAATATACGGTTTAATTTTATTGCGTAATTATCGGTCATGGAACAAATATTCATAATTACAGTTGTAGAGTTTAATTAGGTCCATCAGATGCTGCAATGATATTTCCAATATCTCTAATAGCTTTCGAGAAAAGGAGGAAATTATTTTTGAAAAAATATACGGTTTAATTTTATTGCGTAATTATCGGTCATAGAACAAATATTCATAATTACAGATGTAGAGTTTAATTAGGTCTATAATTACAGATGTATAGTTTAATCAGGTCTATCAGATGCTGCAATGATATTTCCAATATCTCTAATAGCTATCGAGAAAACGAGGAAATTGTTTGGGAAAAAATATACGGTTTAATTTTACTGCGTAATTATCAGTCATAGAACAAATATTCATAATTACAGTTGTAGAGTTTAATTAGGTCTATCAGATGCTGCAATGATATTTCCAATATCTCTAATAGCTATGGAAAAAACGAGGAAATTGTTTAGGAAAAAATATACGCTTTAATTTTATTGCGTAATTATCGGTCATAGAACAAATATTCATAATTACAGTTGTAGAGTTTAATTAGATCTATCAGATGCTGCAATGATATTTCCAATATCTCTAATAGCTTTCGAGAAAAGGAGGAAATTATTTTGGAAAAAATATACGGTTTAATTTTATTGCGTAATTATCGGTCATAGAACAACTATTCATAATTACCGTTGTAGAGTTTAATTAGGCCCATCAAATGCTGCAATGATATTTCCAATATCTCTAATAGCTTTCGAGAAAAAGATTAAATTGTTTTGGAAAAAATATACGGTTTAATTTTTCTGCGTAATTATCAGTCATAAAACAAATATTCATAATTACAGTTGAAGAGTTTAATTAGGTCTATCAGATGCTGCAATGATATTTCCAATATCTCTAATAGCTATCGAGAAAACGAGGAAATTGTTTGGGAAAAAATATACGCTTTAATTTTATTGCGTAATTATCGGTCATAGAACAAATATTCATAATTACAGTTGTAGAGTTTAATTAGGTCTACCAGATGCTGCAATGATATTTCCAATATCTCTAATAGCTATCGAGAAAACGAGGAAATTGTTTTGGAAAAAATATACGGTTTAATTTTATTGCGTAATTATCGGTCATGGAACAAATATTCATAATTACAGTTGTAGAGTTTAATTAGGTCCATCAGATGCTGCAATGATATTTCCAATATCTCTAATAGCTTTCGAGAAAAGGAGGAAATTATTTTTGAAAAAATATACGGTTTAATTTTATTGCGTAATTATCGGTCATAGAACAAATATTCATAATTACAGATGTAGAGTTTAATTAGGTCTATAATTACAGATGTATAGTTTAATCAGGTCTATCAGATGCTGCAATGATATTTCCAATATCTCTAATAGCTATCGAGAAAACGAGGAAATTGTTTGGGAAAAAATATACGGTTTAATTTTACTGCGTAATTATCAGTCATAGAACAAATATTCATAATTACAGTTGTAGAGTTTAATTAGGTCTATCAGATGCTGCAATGATATTTCCAATATCTCTAATAGCTATGGAAAAAACGAGGAAATTGTTTAGGAAAAAATATACGCTTTAATTTTATTGCGTAATTATCGGTCATAGAACAAATATTCATAATTACAGTTGTAGAGTTTAATTAGATCTATCAGATGCTGCAATGATATTTCCAATATCTCTAATAGCTTTCGAGAAAAGGAGGAAATTATTTTGGAAAAAATATACGGTTTAATTTTATTGCGTAATTATCGGTCATAGAACAACTATTCATAATTACCGTTGTAGAGTTTAATTAGGCCCATCAAATGCTGCAATGATATTTCCAATATCTCTAATAGCTTTCGAGAAAAAGATTAAATTGTTTTGGAAAAAATATACGGTTTAATTTTTCTGCGTAATTATCAGTCATAAAACAAATATTCATAATTACAGTTGAAGAGTTTAATTAGGTCTATCAGATGCTGCAATGATATTTCCAATATCTCTAATAGCTATCGAGAAAACGAGGAAATTGTTTGGGAAAAAATATACGCTTTAATTTTATTGCGTAATTATCGGTCATAGAACAAATATTCATAATTACAGTTGTAGAGTTTAATTAGGTCTACCAGATGCTGCAATGATATTTCCAATATCTCTAATAGCTATCGAGAAAACGAGGAAATTGTTTTGGAAAAAATATACGGTTTAATTTTATTGCGTAATTATCGGTCATGGAACAAATATTCATAATTACAGTTGTAGAGTTTAATTAGGTCCATCAGATGCTGCAATGATATTTCCAATATCTCTAATAGCTTTCGAGAAAAGGAGGAAATTATTTTTGAAAAAATATACGGTTTAATTTTATTGCGTAATTATCGGTCATAGAACAAATATTCATAATTACAGATGTAGAGTTTAATTAGGTCTATAATTACAGATGTATAGTTTAATCAGGTCTATCAGATGCTGCAATGATATTTCCAATATCTCTAATAGCTATCGAGAAAACGAGGAAATTGTTTGGGAAAAAATATACGGTTTAATTTTACTGCGTAATTATCAGTCATAGAACAAATATTCATAATTACAGTTGTAGAGTTTAATTAGGTCTATCAGATGCTGCAATGATATTTCCAATATCTCTAATAGCTATGGAAAAAACGAGGAAATTGTTTAGGAAAAAATATACGCTTTAATTTTATTGCGTAATTATCGGTCATAGAACAAATATTCATAATTACAGTTGTAGAGTTTAATTAGATCTATCAGATGCTGCAATGATATTTCCAATATCTCTAATAGCTTTCGAGAAAAGGAGGAAATTATTTTGGAAAAAATATACGGTTTAATTTTATTGCGTAATTATCGGTCATAGAACAACTATTCATAATTACCGTTGTAGAGTTTAATTAGGCCCATCAAATGCTGCAATGATATTTCCAATATCTCTAATAGCTTTCGAGAAAAAGATTAAATTGTTTTGGAAAAAATATACGGTTTAATTTTTCTGCGTAATTATCAGTCATAAAACAAATATTCATAATTACAGTTGAAGAGTTTAATTAGGTCTATCAGATGCTGCAATGATATTTCCAATATCTCTAATAGCTATCGAGAAAACGAGGAAATTGTTTGGGAAAAAATATACGCTTTAATTTTATTGCGTAATTATCGGTCATAGAACAAATATTCATAATTACAGTTGTAGAGTTTAATTAGGTCTACCAGATGCTGCAATGATATTTCCAATATCTCTAATAGCTATCGAGAAAACGAGGAAATTGTTTTGGAAAAAATATACGGTTTAATTTTATTGCGTAATTATCGGTCATGGAACAAATATTCATAATTACAGTTGTAGAGTTTAATTAGGTCCATCAGATGCTGCAATGATATTTCCAATATCTCTAATAGCTTTCGAGAAAAGGAGGAAATTATTTTTGAAAAAATATACGGTTTAATTTTATTGCGTAATTATCGGTCATAGAACAAATATTCATAATTACAGATGTAGAGTTTAATTAGGTCTATAATTACAGATGTATAGTTTAATCAGGTCTATCAGATGCTGCAATGATATTTCCAATATCTCTAATAGCTATCGAGAAAACGAGGAAATTGTTTGGGAAAAAATATACGGTTTAATTTTACTGCGTAATTATCAGTCATAGAACAAATATTCATAATTACAGTTGTAGAGTTTAATTAGGTCTATCAGATGCTGCAATGATATTTCCAATATCTCTAATAGCTATGGAAAAAACGAGGAAATTGTTTAGGAAAAAATATACGCTTTAATTTTATTGCGTAATTATCGGTCATAGAACAAATATTCATAATTACAGTTGTAGAGTTTAATTAGATCTATCAGATGCTGCAATGATATTTCCAATATCTCTAATAGCTTTCGAGAAAAGGAGGAAATTATTTTGGAAAAAATATACGGTTTAATTTTATTGCGTAATTATCGGTCATAGAACAACTATTCATAATTACCGTTGTAGAGTTTAATTAGGCCCATCAAATGCTGCAATGATATTTCCAATATCTCTAATAGCTTTCGAGAAAAAGATTAAATTGTTTTGGAAAAAATATACGGTTTAATTTTTCTGCGTAATTATCAGTCATAAAACAAATATTCATAATTACAGTTGAAGAGTTTAATTAGGTCTATCAGATGCTGCAATGATATTTCCAATATCTCTAATAGCTATCGAGAAAACGAGGAAATTGTTTGGGAAAAAATATACGCTTTAATTTTATTGCGTAATTATCGGTCATAGAACAAATATTCATAATTACAGTTGTAGAGTTTAATTAGGTCTACCAGATGCTGCAATGATATTTCCAATATCTCTAATAGCTATCGAGAAAACGAGGAAATTGTTTTGGAAAAAATATACGGTTTAATTTTATTGCGTAATTATCGGTCATGGAACAAATATTCATAATTACAGTTGTAGAGTTTAATTAGGTCCATCAGATGCTGCAATGATATTTCCAATATCTCTAATAGCTTTCGAGAAAAGGAGGAAATTATTTTTGAAAAAATATACGGTTTAATTTTATTGCGTAATTATCGGTCATAGAACAAATATTCATAATTACAGATGTAGAGTTTAATTAGGTCTATAATTACAGATGTATAGTTTAATCAGGTCTATCAGATGCTGCAATGATATTTCCAATATCTCTAATAGCTATCGAGAAAACGAGGAAATTGTTTGGGAAAAAATATACGGTTTAATTTTACTGCGTAATTATCAGTCATAGAACAAATATTCATAATTACAGTTGTAGAGTTTAATTAGGTCTATCAGATGCTGCAATGATATTTCCAATATCTCTAATAGCTATGGAAAAAACGAGGAAATTGTTTAGGAAAAAATATACGCTTTAATTTTATTGCGTAATTATCGGTCATAGAACAAATATTCATAATTACAGTTGTAGAGTTTAATTAGATCTATCAGATGCTGCAATGATATTTCCAATATCTCTAATAGCTTTCGAGAAAAGGAGGAAATTATTTTGGAAAAAATATACGGTTTAATTTTATTGCGTAATTATCGGTCATAGAACAACTATTCATAATTACCGTTGTAGAGTTTAATTAGGCCCATCAAATGCTGCAATGATATTTCCAATATCTCTAATAGCTTTCGAGAAAAAGATTAAATTGTTTTGGAAAAAATATACGGTTTAATTTTTCTGCGTAATTATCAGTCATAAAACAAATATTCATAATTACAGTTGAAGAGTTTAATTAGGTCTATCAGATGCTGCAATGATATTTCCAATATCTCTAATAGCTATCGAGAAAACGAGGAAATTGTTTGGGAAAAAATATACGCTTTAATTTTATTGCGTAATTATCGGTCATAGAACAAATATTCATAATTACAGTTGTAGAGTTTAATTAGGTCTACCAGATGCTGCAATGATATTTCCAATATCTCTAATAGCTATCGAGAAAACGAGGAAATTGTTTTGGAAAAAATATACGGTTTAATTTTATTGCGTAATTATCGGTCATGGAACAAATATTCATAATTACAGTTGTAGAGTTTAATTAGGTCCATCAGATGCTGCAATGATATTTCCAATATCTCTAATAGCTTTCGAGAAAAGGAGGAAATTATTTTTGAAAAAATATACGGTTTAATTTTATTGCGTAATTATCGGTCATAGAACAAATATTCATAATTACAGATGTAGAGTTTAATTAGGTCTATAATTACAGATGTATAGTTTAATCAGGTCTATCAGATGCTGCAATGATATTTCCAATATCTCTAATAGCTATCGAGAAAACGAGGAAATTGTTTGGGAAAAAATATACGGTTTAATTTTACTGCGTAATTATCAGTCATAGAACAAATATTCATAATTACAGTTGTAGAGTTTAATTAGGTCTATCAGATGCTGCAATGATATTTCCAATATCTCTAATAGCTATGGAAAAAACGAGGAAATTGTTTAGGAAAAAATATACGCTTTAATTTTATTGCGTAATTATCGGTCATAGAACAAATATTCATAATTACAGTTGTAGAGTTTAATTAGATCTATCAGATGCTGCAATGATATTTCCAATATCTCTAATAGCTTTCGAGAAAAGGAGGAAATTATTTTGGAAAAAATATACGGTTTAATTTTATTGCGTAATTATCGGTCATAGAACAACTATTCATAATTACCGTTGTAGAGTTTAATTAGGCCCATCAAATGCTGCAATGATATTTCCAATATCTCTAATAGCTTTCGAGAAAAAGATTAAATTGTTTTGGAAAAAATATACGGTTTAATTTTTCTGCGTAATTATCAGTCATAAAACAAATATTCATAATTACAGTTGAAGAGTTTAATTAGGTCTATCAGATGCTGCAATGATATTTCCAATATCTCTAATAGCTATCGAGAAAACGAGGAAATTGTTTGGGAAAAAATATACGCTTTAATTTTATTGCGTAATTATCGGTCATAGAACAAATATTCATAATTACAGTTGTAGAGTTTAATTAGGTCTACCAGATGCTGCAATGATATTTCCAATATCTCTAATAGCTATCGAGAAAACGAGGAAATTGTTTTGGAAAAAATATACGGTTTAATTTTATTGCGTAATTATCGGTCATGGAACAAATATTCATAATTACAGTTGTAGAGTTTAATTAGGTCCATCAGATGCTGCAATGATATTTCCAATATCTCTAATAGCTTTCGAGAAAAGGAGGAAATTATTTTTGAAAAAATATACGGTTTAATTTTATTGCGTAATTATCGGTCATAGAACAAATATTCATAATTACAGATGTAGAGTTTAATTAGGTCTATAATTACAGATGTATAGTTTAATCAGGTCTATCAGATGCTGCAATGATATTTCCAATATCTCTAATAGCTATCGAGAAAACGAGGAAATTGTTTGGGAAAAAATATACGGTTTAATTTTACTGCGTAATTATCAGTCATAGAACAAATATTCATAATTACAGTTGTAGAGTTTAATTAGGTCTATCAGATGCTGCAATGATATTTCCAATATCTCTAATAGCTATGGAAAAAACGAGGAAATTGTTTAGGAAAAAATATACGCTTTAATTTTATTGCGTAATTATCGGTCATAGAACAAATATTCATAATTACAGTTGTAGAGTTTAATTAGATCTATCAGATGCTGCAATGATATTTCCAATATCTCTAATAGCTTTCGAGAAAAGGAGGAAATTATTTTGGAAAAAATATACGGTTTAATTTTATTGCGTAATTATCGGTCATAGAACAACTATTCATAATTACCGTTGTAGAGTTTAATTAGGCCCATCAAATGCTGCAATGATATTTCCAATATCTCTAATAGCTTTCGAGAAAAAGATTAAATTGTTTTGGAAAAAATATACGGTTTAATTTTTCTGCGTAATTATCAGTCATAAAACAAATATTCATAATTACAGTTGAAGAGTTTAATTAGGTCTATCAGATGCTGCAATGATATTTCCAATATCTCTAATAGCTATCGAGAAAACGAGGAAATTGTTTGGGAAAAAATATACGCTTTAATTTTATTGCGTAATTATCGGTCATAGAACAAATATTCATAATTACAGTTGTAGAGTTTAATTAGGTCTACCAGATGCTGCAATGATATTTCCAATATCTCTAATAGCTATCGAGAAAACGAGGAAATTGTTTTGGAAAAAATATACGGTTTAATTTTATTGCGTAATTATCGGTCATGGAACAAATATTCATAATTACAGTTGTAGAGTTTAATTAGGTCCATCAGATGCTGCAATGATATTTCCAATATCTCTAATAGCTTTCGAGAAAAGGAGGAAATTATTTTTGAAAAAATATACGGTTTAATTTTATTGCGTAATTATCGGTCATAGAACAAATATTCATAATTACAGATGTAGAGTTTAATTAGGTCTATAATTACAGATGTATAGTTTAATCAGGTCTATCAGATGCTGCAATGATATTTCCAATATCTCTAATAGCTATCGAGAAAACGAGGAAATTGTTTGGGAAAAAATATACGGTTTAATTTTACTGCGTAATTATCAGTCATAGAACAAATATTCATAATTACAGTTGTAGAGTTTAATTAGGTCTATCAGATGCTGCAATGATATTTCCAATATCTCTAATAGCTATGGAAAAAACGAGGAAATTGTTTAGGAAAAAATATACGCTTTAATTTTATTGCGTAATTATCGGTCATAGAACAAATATTCATAATTACAGTTGTAGAGTTTAATTAGATCTATCAGATGCTGCAATGATATTTCCAATATCTCTAATAGCTTTCGAGAAAAGGAGGAAATTATTTTGGAAAAAATATACGGTTTAATTTTATTGCGTAATTATCGGTCATAGAACAACTATTCATAATTACCGTTGTAGAGTTTAATTAGGCCCATCAAATGCTGCAATGATATTTCCAATATCTCTAATAGCTTTCGAGAAAAAGATTAAATTGTTTTGGAAAAAATATACGGTTTAATTTTTCTGCGTAATTATCAGTCATAAAACAAATATTCATAATTACAGTTGAAGAGTTTAATTAGGTCTATCAGATGCTGCAATGATATTTCCAATATCTCTAATAGCTATCGAGAAAACGAGGAAATTGTTTGGGAAAAAATATACGCTTTAATTTTATTGCGTAATTATCGGTCATAGAACAAATATTCATAATTACAGTTGTAGAGTTTAATTAGGTCTACCAGATGCTGCAATGATATTTCCAATATCTCTAATAGCTATCGAGAAAACGAGGAAATTGTTTTGGAAAAAATATACGGTTTAATTTTATTGCGTAATTATCGGTCATGGAACAAATATTCATAATTACAGTTGTAGAGTTTAATTAGGTCCATCAGATGCTGCAATGATATTTCCAATATCTCTAATAGCTTTCGAGAAAAGGAGGAAATTATTTTTGAAAAAATATACGGTTTAATTTTATTGCGTAATTATCGGTCATAGAACAAATATTCATAATTACAGATGTAGAGTTTAATTAGGTCTATAATTACAGATGTATAGTTTAATCAGGTCTATCAGATGCTGCAATGATATTTCCAATATCTCTAATAGCTATCGAGAAAACGAGGAAATTGTTTGGGAAAAAATATACGGTTTAATTTTACTGCGTAATTATCAGTCATAGAACAAATATTCATAATTACAGTTGTAGAGTTTAATTAGGTCTATCAGATGCTGCAATGATATTTCCAATATCTCTAATAGCTATGGAAAAAACGAGGAAATTGTTTAGGAAAAAATATACGCTTTAATTTTATTGCGTAATTATCGGTCATAGAACAAATATTCATAATTACAGTTGTAGAGTTTAATTAGATCTATCAGATGCTGCAATGATATTTCCAATATCTCTAATAGCTTTCGAGAAAAGGAGGAAATTATTTTGGAAAAAATATACGGTTTAATTTTATTGCGTAATTATCGGTCATAGAACAACTATTCATAATTACCAGTTGTAGAGTTTAATTAGGCCCATCAAATGCTGCAATGATATTTCCAATATCTCTAATAGCTTTCGAGAAAAAGATTAAATTGTTTTGGAAAAAATATACGGTTTAATTTTTCTGCGTAATTATCAGTCATAAAACAAATATTCATAATTACAGTTGAAGAGTTTAATTAGGTCTATCAGATGCTGCAATGATATTTCCAATATCTCTAATAGCTATCGAGAAAACGAGGAAATTGTTTGGGAAAAAATATACGCTTTAATTTTATTGCGTAATTATCGGTCATAGAACAAATATTCATAATTACAGTTGTAGAGTTTAATTAGGTCTACCAGATGCTGCAATGATATTTCCAATATCTCTAATAGCTATCGAGAAAACGAGGAAATTGTTTTGGAAAAAATATACGGTTTAATTTTATTGCGTAATTATCGGTCATGGAACAAATATTCATAATTACAGTTGTAGAGTTTAATTAGGTCCATCAGATGCTGCAATGATATTTCCAATATCTCTAATAGCTTTCGAGAAAAGGAGGAAATTATTTTTGAAAAAATATACGGTTTAATTTTATTGCGTAATTATCGGTCATAGAACAAATATTCATAATTACAGATGTAGAGTTTAATTAGGTCTATAATTACAGATGTATAGTTTAATCAGGTCTATCAGATGCTGCAATGATATTTCCAATATCTCTAATAGCTATCGAGAAAACGAGGAAATTGTTTGGGAAAAAATATACGGTTTAATTTTACTGCGTAATTATCAGTCATAGAACAAATATTCATAATTACAGTTGTAGAGTTTAATTAGGTCTATCAGATGCTGCAATGATATTTCCAATATCTCTAATAGCTATGGAAAAAACGAGGAAATTGTTTAGGAAAAAATATACGCTTTAATTTTATTGCGTAATTATCGGTCATAGAACAAATATTCATAATTACAGTTGTAGAGTTTAATTAGATCTATCAGATGCTGCAATGATATTTCCAATATCTCTAATAGCTTTCGAGAAAAGGAGGAAATTATTTTGGAAAAAATATACGGTTTAATTTTATTGCGTAATTATCGGTCATAGAACAACTATTCATAATTACCGTTGTAGAGTTTAATTAGGCCCATCAAATGCTGCAATGATATTTCCAATATCTCTAATAGCTTTCGAGAAAAAGATTAAATTGTTTTGGAAAAAATATACGGTTTAATTTTTCTGCGTAATTATCAGTCATAAAACAAATATTCATAATTACAGTTGAAGAGTTTAATTAGGTCTATCAGATGCTGCAATGATATTTCCAATATCTCTAATAGCTATCGAGAAAACGAGGAAATTGTTTGGGAAAAAATATACGCTTTAATTTTATTGCGTAATTATCGGTCATAGAACAAATATTCATAATTACAGTTGTAGAGTTTAATTAGGTCTACCAGATGCTGCAATGATATTTCCAATATCTCTAATAGCTATCGAGAAAACGAGGAAATTGTTTTGGAAAAAATATACGGTTTAATTTTATTGCGTAATTATCGGTCATGGAACAAATATTCATAATTACAGTTGTAGAGTTTAATTAGGTCCATCAGATGCTGCAATGATATTTCCAATATCTCTAATAGCTTTCGAGAAAAGGAGGAAATTATTTTTGAAAAAATATACGGTTTAATTTTATTGCGTAATTATCGGTCATAGAACAAATATTCATAATTACAGATGTAGAGTTTAATTAGGTCTATAATTACAGATGTATAGTTTAATCAGGTCTATCAGATGCTGCAATGATATTTCCAATATCTCTAATAGCTATCGAGAAAACGAGGAAATTGTTTGGGAAAAAATATACGGTTTAATTTTACTGCGTAATTATCAGTCATAGAACAAATATTCATAATTACAGTTGTAGAGTTTAATTAGGTCTATCAGATGCTGCAATGATATTTCCAATATCTCTAATAGCTATGGAAAAAACGAGGAAATTGTTTAGGAAAAAATATACGCTTTAATTTTATTGCGTAATTATCGGTCATAGAACAAATATTCATAATTACAGTTGTAGAGTTTAATTAGATCTATCAGATGCTGCAATGATATTTCCAATATCTCTAATAGCTTTCGAGAAAAGGAGGAAATTATTTTGGAAAAAATATACGGTTTAATTTTATTGCGTAATTATCGGTCATAGAACAACTATTCATAATTACCGTTGTAGAGTTTAATTAGGCCCATCAAATGCTGCAATGATATTTCCAATATCTCTAATAGCTTTCGAGAAAAAGATTAAATTGTTTTGGAAAAAATATACGGTTTAATTTTTCTGCGTAATTATCAGTCATAAAACAAATATTCATAATTACAGTTGAAGAGTTTAATTAGGTCTATCAGATGCTGCAATGATATTTCCAATATCTCTAATAGCTATCGAGAAAACGAGGAAATTGTTTGGGAAAAAATATACGCTTTAATTTTATTGCGTAATTATCGGTCATAGAACAAATATTCATAATTACAGTTGTAGAGTTTAATTAGGTCTACCAGATGCTGCAATGATATTTCCAATATCTCTAATAGCTATCGAGAAAACGAGGAAATTGTTTTGGAAAAAATATACGGTTTAATTTTATTGCGTAATTATCGGTCATGGAACAAATATTCATAATTACAGTTGTAGAGTTTAATTAGGTCCATCAGATGCTGCAATGATATTTCCAATATCTCTAATAGCTTTCGAGAAAAGGAGGAAATTATTTTTGAAAAAATATACGGTTTAATTTTATTGCGTAATTATCGGTCATAGAACAAATATTCATAATTACAGATGTAGAGTTTAATTAGGTCTATAATTACAGATGTATAGTTTAATCAGGTCTATCAGATGCTGCAATGATATTTCCAATATCTCTAATAGCTATCGAGAAAACGAGGAAATTGTTTGGGAAAAAATATACGGTTTAATTTTACTGCGTAATTATCAGTCATAGAACAAATATTCATAATTACAGTTGTAGAGTTTAATTAGGTCTATCAGATGCTGCAATGATATTTCCAATATCTCTAATAGCTATGGAAAAAACGAGGAAATTGTTTAGGAAAAAATATACGCTTTAATTTTATTGCGTAATTATCGGTCATAGAACAAATATTCATAATTACAGTTGTAGAGTTTAATTAGATCTATCAGATGCTGCAATGATATTTCCAATATCTCTAATAGCTTTCGAGAAAAGGAGGAAATTATTTTGGAAAAAATATACGGTTTAATTTTATTGCGTAATTATCGGTCATAGAACAACTATTCATAATTACCGTTGTAGAGTTTAATTAGGCCCATCAAATGCTGCAATGATATTTCCAATATCTCTAATAGCTTTCGAGAAAAAGATTAAATTGTTTTGGAAAAAATATACGGTTTAATTTTTCTGCGTAATTATCAGTCATAAAACAAATATTCATAATTACAGTTGAAGAGTTTAATTAGGTCTATCAGATGCTGCAATGATATTTCCAATATCTCTAATAGCTATCGAGAAAACGAGGAAATTGTTTGGGAAAAAATATACGCTTTAATTTTATTGCGTAATTATCGGTCATAGAACAAATATTCATAATTACAGTTGTAGAGTTTAATTAGGTCTACCAGATGCTGCAATGATATTTCCAATATCTCTAATAGCTATCGAGAAAACGAGGAAATTGTTTTGGAAAAAATATACGGTTTAATTTTATTGCGTAATTATCGGTCATGGAACAAATATTCATAATTACAGTTGTAGAGTTTAATTAGGTCCATCAGATGCTGCAATGATATTTCCAATATCTCTAATAGCTTTCGAGAAAAGGAGGAAATTATTTTTGAAAAAATATACGGTTTAATTTTATTGCGTAATTATCGGTCATAGAACAAATATTCATAATTACAGATGTAGAGTTTAATTAGGTCTATAATTACAGATGTATAGTTTAATCAGGTCTATCAGATGCTGCAATGATATTTCCAATATCTCTAATAGCTATCGAGAAAACGAGGAAATTGTTTGGGAAAAAATATACGGTTTAATTTTACTGCGTAATTATCAGTCATAGAACAAATATTCATAATTACAGTTGTAGAGTTTAATTAGGTCTATCAGATGCTGCAATGATATTTCCAATATCTCTAATAGCTATGGAAAAAACGAGGAAATTGTTTAGGAAAAAATATACGCTTTAATTTTATTGCGTAATTATCGGTCATAGAACAAATATTCATAATTACAGTTGTAGAGTTTAATTAGATCTATCAGATGCTGCAATGATATTTCCAATATCTCTAATAGCTTTCGAGAAAAGGAGGAAATTATTTTGGAAAAAATATACGGTTTAATTTTATTGCGTAATTATCGGTCATAGAACAACTATTCATAATTACCGTTGTAGAGTTTAATTAGGCCCATCAAATGCTGCAATGATATTTCCAATATCTCTAATAGCTTTCGAGAAAAAGATTAAATTGTTTTGGAAAAAATATACGGTTTAATTTTTCTGCGTAATTATCAGTCATAAAACAAATATTCATAATTACAGTTGAAGAGTTTAATTAGGTCTATCAGATGCTGCAATGATATTTCCAATATCTCTAATAGCTATCGAGAAAACGAGGAAATTGTTTGGGAAAAAATATACGCTTTAATTTTATTGCGTAATTATCGGTCATAGAACAAATATTCATAATTACAGTTGTAGAGTTTAATTAGGTCTACCAGATGCTGCAATGATATTTCCAATATCTCTAATAGCTATCGAGAAAACGAGGAAATTGTTTTGGAAAAAATATACGGTTTAATTTTATTGCGTAATTATCGGTCATGGAACAAATATTCATAATTACAGTTGTAGAGTTTAATTAGGTCCATCAGATGCTGCAATGATATTTCCAATATCTCTAATAGCTTTCGAGAAAAGGAGGAAATTATTTTTGAAAAAATATACGGTTTAATTTTATTGCGTAATTATCGGTCATAGAACAAATATTCATAATTACAGATGTAGAGTTTAATTAGGTCTATAATTACAGATGTATAGTTTAATCAGGTCTATCAGATGCTGCAATGATATTTCCAATATCTCTAATAGCTATCGAGAAAACGAGGAAATTGTTTGGGAAAAAATATACGGTTTAATTTTACTGCGTAATTATCAGTCATAGAACAAATATTCATAATTACAGTTGTAGAGTTTAATTAGGTCTATCAGATGCTGCAATGATATTTCCAATATCTCTAATAGCTATGGAAAAAACGAGGAAATTGTTTAGGAAAAAATATACGCTTTAATTTTATTGCGTAATTATCGGTCATAGAACAAATATTCATAATTACAGTTGTAGAGTTTAATTAGATCTATCAGATGCTGCAATGATATTTCCAATATCTCTAATAGCTTTCGAGAAAAGGAGGAAATTATTTTGGAAAAAATATACGGTTTAATTTTATTGCGTAATTATCGGTCATAGAACAACTATTCATAATTACCGTTGTAGAGTTTAATTAGGCCCATCAAATGCTGCAATGATATTTCCAATATCTCTAATAGCTTTCGAGAAAAAGATTAAATTGTTTTGGAAAAAATATACGGTTTAATTTTTCTGCGTAATTATCAGTCATAAAACAAATATTCATAATTACAGTTGAAGAGTTTAATTAGGTCTATCAGATGCTGCAATGATATTTCCAATATCTCTAATAGCTATCGAGAAAACGAGGAAATTGTTTGGGAAAAAATATACGCTTTAATTTTATTGCGTAATTATCGGTCATAGAACAAATATTCATAATTACAGTTGTAGAGTTTAATTAGGTCTACCAGATGCTGCAATGATATTTCCAATATCTCTAATAGCTATCGAGAAAACGAGGAAATTGTTTTGGAAAAAATATACGGTTTAATTTTATTGCGTAATTATCGGTCATGGAACAAATATTCATAATTACAGTTGTAGAGTTTAATTAGGTCCATCAGATGCTGCAATGATATTTCCAATATCTCTAATAGCTTTCGAGAAAAGGAGGAAATTATTTTTGAAAAAATATACGGTTTAATTTTATTGCGTAATTATCGGTCATAGAACAAATATTCATAATTACAGATGTAGAGTTTAATTAGGTCTATAATTACAGATGTATAGTTTAATCAGGTCTATCAGATGCTGCAATGATATTTCCAATATCTCTAATAGCTATCGAGAAAACGAGGAAATTGTTTGGGAAAAAATATACGGTTTAATTTTACTGCGTAATTATCAGTCATAGAACAAATATTCATAATTACAGTTGTAGAGTTTAATTAGGTCTATCAGATGCTGCAATGATATTTCCAATATCTCTAATAGCTATGGAAAAAACGAGGAAATTGTTTAGGAAAAAATATACGCTTTAATTTTATTGCGTAATTATCGGTCATAGAACAAATATTCATAATTACAGTTGTAGAGTTTAATTAGATCTATCAGATGCTGCAATGATATTTCCAATATCTCTAATAGCTTTCGAGAAAAGGAGGAAATTATTTTGGAAAAAATATACGGTTTAATTTTATTGCGTAATTATCGGTCATAGAACAACTATTCATAATTACCGTTGTAGAGTTTAATTAGGCCCATCAAATGCTGCAATGATATTTCCAATATCTCTAATAGCTTTCGAGAAAAAGATTAAATTGTTTTGGAAAAAATATACGGTTTAATTTTTCTGCGTAATTATCAGTCATAAAACAAATATTCATAATTACAGTTGAAGAGTTTAATTAGGTCTATCAGATGCTGCAATGATATTTCCAATATCTCTAATAGCTATCGAGAAAACGAGGAAATTGTTTGGGAAAAAATATACGCTTTAATTTTATTGCGTAATTATCGGTCATAGAACAAATATTCATAATTACAGTTGTAGAGTTTAATTAGGTCTACCAGATGCTGCAATGATATTTCCAATATCTCTAATAGCTATCGAGAAAACGAGGAAATTGTTTTGGAAAAAATATACGGTTTAATTTTATTGCGTAATTATCGGTCATGGAACAAATATTCATAATTACAGTTGTAGAGTTTAATTAGGTCCATCAGATGCTGCAATGATATTTCCAATATCTCTAATAGCTTTCGAGAAAAGGAGGAAATTATTTTTGAAAAAATATACGGTTTAATTTTATTGCGTAATTATCGGTCATAGAACAAATATTCATAATTACAGATGTAGAGTTTAATTAGGTCTATAATTACAGATGTATAGTTTAATCAGGTCTATCAGATGCTGCAATGATATTTCCAATATCTCTAATAGCTATCGAGAAAACGAGGAAATTGTTTGGGAAAAAATATACGGTTTAATTTTACTGCGTAATTATCAGTCATAGAACAAATATTCATAATTACAGTTGTAGAGTTTAATTAGGTCTATCAGATGCTGCAATGATATTTCCAATATCTCTAATAGCTATGGAAAAAACGAGGAAATTGTTTAGGAAAAAATATACGCTTTAATTTTATTGCGTAATTATCGGTCATAGAACAAATATTCATAATTACAGTTGTAGAGTTTAATTAGATCTATCAGATGCTGCAATGATATTTCCAATATCTCTAATAGCTTTCGAGAAAAGGAGGAAATTATTTTGGAAAAAATATACGGTTTAATTTTATTGCGTAATTATCGGTCATAGAACAACTATTCATAATTACCGTTGTAGAGTTTAATTAGGCCCATCAAATGCTGCAATGATATTTCCAATATCTCTAATAGCTTTCGAGAAAAAGATTAAATTGTTTTGGAAAAAATATACGGTTTAATTTTTCTGCGTAATTATCAGTCATAAAACAAATATTCATAATTACAGTTGAAGAGTTTAATTAGGTCTATCAGATGCTGCAATGATATTTCCAATATCTCTAATAGCTATCGAGAAAACGAGGAAATTGTTTGGGAAAAAATATACGCTTTAATTTTATTGCGTAATTATCGGTCATAGAACAAATATTCATAATTACAGTTGTAGAGTTTAATTAGGTCTACCAGATGCTGCAATGATATTTCCAATATCTCTAATAGCTATCGAGAAAACGAGGAAATTGTTTTGGAAAAAATATACGGTTTAATTTTATTGCGTAATTATCGGTCATGGAACAAATATTCATAATTACAGTTGTAGAGTTTAATTAGGTCCATCAGATGCTGCAATGATATTTCCAATATCTCTAATAGCTTTCGAGAAAAGGAGGAAATTATTTTTGAAAAAATATACGGTTTAATTTTATTGCGTAATTATCGGTCATAGAACAAATATTCATAATTACAGATGTAGAGTTTAATTAGGTCTATAATTACAGATGTATAGTTTAATCAGGTCTATCAGATGCTGCAATGATATTTCCAATATCTCTAATAGCTATCGAGAAAACGAGGAAATTGTTTGGGAAAAAATATACGGTTTAATTTTACTGCGTAATTATCAGTCATAGAACAAATATTCATAATTACAGTTGTAGAGTTTAATTAGGTCTATCAGATGCTGCAATGATATTTCCAATATCTCTAATAGCTATGGAAAAAACGAGGAAATTGTTTAGGAAAAAATATACGCTTTAATTTTATTGCGTAATTATCGGTCATAGAACAAATATTCATAATTACAGTTGTAGAGTTTAATTAGATCTATCAGATGCTGCAATGATATTTCCAATATCTCTAATAGCTTTCGAGAAAAGGAGGAAATTATTTTGGAAAAAATATACGGTTTAATTTTATTGCGTAATTATCGGTCATAGAACAACTATTCATAATTACCGTTGTAGAGTTTAATTAGGCCCATCAAATGCTGCAATGATATTTCCAATATCTCTAATAGCTTTCGAGAAAAAGATTAAATTGTTTTGGAAAAAATATACGGTTTAATTTTTCTGCGTAATTATCAGTCATAAAACAAATATTCATAATTACAGTTGAAGAGTTTAATTAGGTCTATCAGATGCTGCAATGATATTTCCAATATCTCTAATAGCTATCGAGAAAACGAGGAAATTGTTTGGGAAAAAATATACGCTTTAATTTTATTGCGTAATTATCGGTCATAGAACAAATATTCATAATTACAGTTGTAGAGTTTAATTAGGTCTACCAGATGCTGCAATGATATTTCCAATATCTCTAATAGCTATCGAGAAAACGAGGAAATTGTTTTGGAAAAAATATACGGTTTAATTTTATTGCGTAATTATCGGTCATGGAACAAATATTCATAATTACAGTTGTAGAGTTTAATTAGGTCCATCAGATGCTGCAATGATATTTCCAATATCTCTAATAGCTTTCGAGAAAAGGAGGAAATTATTTTTGAAAAAATATACGGTTTAATTTTATTGCGTAATTATCGGTCATAGAACAAATATTCATAATTACAGATGTAGAGTTTAATTAGGTCTATAATTACAGATGTATAGTTTAATCAGGTCTATCAGATGCTGCAATGATATTTCCAATATCTCTAATAGCTATCGAGAAAACGAGGAAATTGTTTGGGAAAAAATATACGGTTTAATTTTACTGCGTAATTATCAGTCATAGAACAAATATTCATAATTACAGTTGTAGAGTTTAATTAGGTCTATCAGATGCTGCAATGATATTTCCAATATCTCTAATAGCTATGGAAAAAACGAGGAAATTGTTTAGGAAAAAATATACGCTTTAATTTTATTGCGTAATTATCGGTCATAGAACAAATATTCATAATTACAGTTGTAGAGTTTAATTAGATCTATCAGATGCTGCAATGATATTTCCAATATCTCTAATAGCTTTCGAGAAAAGGAGGAAATTATTTTGGAAAAAATATACGGTTTAATTTTATTGCGTAATTATCGGTCATAGAACAACTATTCATAATTACCGTTGTAGAGTTTAATTAGGCCCATCAAATGCTGCAATGATATTTCCAATATCTCTAATAGCTTTCGAGAAAAAGATTAAATTGTTTTGGAAAAAATATACGGTTTAATTTTTCTGCGTAATTATCAGTCATAAAACAAATATTCATAATTACAGTTGAAGAGTTTAATTAGGTCTATCAGATGCTGCAATGATATTTCCAATATCTCTAATAGCTATCGAGAAAACGAGGAAATTGTTTGGGAAAAAATATACGCTTTAATTTTATTGCGTAATTATCGGTCATAGAACAAATATTCATAATTACAGTTGTAGAGTTTAATTAGGTCTACCAGATGCTGCAATGATATTTCCAATATCTCTAATAGCTATCGAGAAAACGAGGAAATTGTTTTGGAAAAAATATACGGTTTAATTTTATTGCGTAATTATCGGTCATGGAACAAATATTCATAATTACAGTTGTAGAGTTTAATTAGGTCCATCAGATGCTGCAATGATATTTCCAATATCTCTAATAGCTTTCGAGAAAAGGAGGAAATTATTTTTGAAAAAATGTACGGTTTAATTTTATTGCGTAATTATCGGTCATAGAACAAATATTCATAATTACAGATGTAGAGTTTAATTAGGTCTATAATTACAGATGTATAGTTTAATCAGGTCTATCAGATGCTGCAATGATATTTCCAATATCTCTAATAGCTATCGAGAAAACGAGGAAATTGTTTGGGAAAAAATATACGGTTTAATTTTACTGCGTAATTATCAGTCATAGAACAAATATTCATAATTACAGTTGTAGAGTTTAATTAGGTCTATCAGATGCTGCAATGATATTTCCAATATCTCTAATAGCTATGGAAAAAACGAGGAAATTGTTTAGGAAAAAATATACGCTTTAATTTTATTGCGTAATTATCGGTCATAGAACAAATATTCATAATTACAGTTGTAGAGTTTAATTAGATCTATCAGATGCTGCAATGATATTTCCAATATCTCTAATAGCTTTCGAGAAAAGGAGGAAATTATTTTGGAAAAAATATACGGTTTAATTTTATTGCGTAATTATCGGTCATAGAACAACTATTCATAATTACCGTTGTAGAGTTTAATTAGGCCCATCAAATGCTGCAATGATATTTCCAATATCTCTAATAGCTTTCGAGAAAAAGATTAAATTGTTTTGGAAAAAATATACGGTTTAATTTTTCTGCGTAATTATCAGTCATAAAACAAATATTCATAATTACAGTTGAAGAGTTTAATTAGGTCTATCAGATGCTGCAATGATATTTCCAATATCTCTAATAGCTATCGAGAAAACGAGGAAATTGTTTGGGAAAAAATATACGCTTTAATTTTATTGCGTAATTATCGGTCATAGAACAAATATTCATAATTACAGTTGTAGAGTTTAATTAGGTCTACCAGATGCTGCAATGATATTTCCAATATCTCTAATAGCTATCGAGAAAACGAGGAAATTGTTTTGGAAAAAATATACGGTTTAATTTTATTGCGTAATTATCGGTCATGGAACAAATATTCATAATTACAGTTGTAGAGTTTAATTAGGTCCATCAGATGCTGCAATGATATTTCCAATATCTCTAATAGCTTTCGAGAAAAGGAGGAAATTATTTTTGAAAAAATATACGGTTTAATTTTATTGCGTAATTATCGGTCATAGAACAAATATTCATAATTACAGATGTAGAGTTTAATTAGGTCTATAATTACAGATGTATAGTTTAATCAGGTCTATCAGATGCTGCAATGATATTTCCAATATCTCTAATAGCTATCGAGAAAACGAGGAAATTGTTTGGGAAAAAATATACGGTTTAATTTTACTGCGTAATTATCAGTCATAGAACAAATATTCATAATTACAGTTGTAGAGTTTAATTAGGTCTATCAGATGCTGCAATGATATTTCCAATATCTCTAATAGCTATGGAAAAAACGAGGAAATTGTTTAGGAAAAAATATACGCTTTAATTTTATTGCGTAATTATCGGTCATAGAACAAATATTCATAATTACAGTTGTAGAGTTTAATTAGATCTATCAGATGCTGCAATGATATTTCCAATATCTCTAATAGCTTTCGAGAAAAGGAGGAAATTATTTTGGAAAAAATATACGGTTTAATTTTATTGCGTAATTATCGGTCATAGAACAACTATTCATAATTACCGTTGTAGAGTTTAATTAGGCCCATCAAATGCTGCAATGATATTTCCAATATCTCTAATAGCTTTCGAGAAAAAGATTAAATTGTTTTGGAAAAAATATACGGTTTAATTTTTCTGCGTAATTATCAGTCATAAAACAAATATTCATAATTACAGTTGAAGAGTTTAATTAGGTCTATCAGATGCTGCAATGATATTTCCAATATCTCTAATAGCTATCGAGAAAACGAGGAAATTGTTTGGGAAAAAATATACGCTTTAATTTTATTGCGTAATTATCGGTCATAGAACAAATATTCATAATTACAGTTGTAGAGTTTAATTAGGTCTACCAGATGCTGCAATGATATTTCCAATATCTCTAATAGCTATCGAGAAAACGAGGAAATTGTTTTGGAAAAAATATACGGTTTAATTTTATTGCGTAATTATCGGTCATGGAACAAATATTCATAATTACAGTTGTAGAGTTTAATTAGGTCCATCAGATGCTGCAATGATATTTCCAATATCTCTAATAGCTTTCGAGAAAAGGAGGAAATTATTTTTGAAAAAATATACGGTTTAATTTTATTGCGTAATTATCGGTCATAGAACAAATATTCATAATTACAGATGTAGAGTTTAATTAGGTCTATAATTACAGATGTATAGTTTAATCAGGTCTATCAGATGCTGCAATGATATTTCCAATATCTCTAATAGCTATCGAGAAAACGAGGAAATTGTTTGGGAAAAAATATACGGTTTAATTTTACTGCGTAATTATCAGTCATAGAACAAACATTCATAATTACAGTTGTAGAGTTTAATTAGGTCTATCAGATGCTGCAATGATATTTCCAATATCTCTAATAGCTATGGAAAAAACGAGGAAATTGTTTAGGAAAAAATATACGCTTTAATTTTATTGCGTAATTATCGGTCATAGAACAAATATTCATAATTACAGTTGTAGAGTTTAATTAGATCTATCAGATGCTGCAATGATATTTCCAATATCTCTAATAGCTTTCGAGAAAAGGAGGAAATTATTTTGGAAAAAATATACGGTTTAATTTTATTGCGTAATTATCGGTCATAGAACAACTATTCATAATTACCGTTGTAGAGTTTAATTAGGCCCATCAAATGCTGCAATGATATTTCCAATATCTCTAATAGCTTTCGAGAAAAAGATTAAATTGTTTTGGAAAAAATATACGGTTTAATTTTTCTGCGTAATTATCAGTCATAAAACAAATATTCATAATTACAGTTGAAGAGTTTAATTAGGTCTATCAGATGCTGCAATGATATTTCCAATATCTCTAATAGCTATCGAGAAAACGAGGAAATTGTTTGGGAAAAAATATACGCTTTAATTTTATTGCGTAATTATCGGTCATAGAACAAATATTCATAATTACAGTTGTAGAGTTTAATTAGGTCTACCAGATGCTGCAATGATATTTCCAATATCTCTAATAGCTATCGAGAAAACGAGGAAATTGTTTTGGAAAAAATATACGGTTTAATTTTATTGCGTAATTATCGGTCATGGAACAAATATTCATAATTACAGTTGTAGAGTTTAATTAGGTCCATCAGATGCTGCAATGATATTTCCAATATCTCTAATAGCTTTCGAGAAAAGGAGGAAATTATTTTTGAAAAAATATACGGTTTAATTTTATTGCGTAATTATCGGTCATAGAACAAATATTCATAATTACAGATGTAGAGTTTAATTAGGTCTATAATTACAGATGTATAGTTTAATCAGGTCTATCAGATGCTGCAATGATATTTCCAATATCTCTAATAGCTATCGAGAAAACGAGGAAATTGTTTGGGAAAAAATATACGGTTTAATTTTACTGCGTAATTATCAGTCATAGAACAAATATTCATAATTACAGTTGTAGAGTTTAATTAGGTCTATCAGATGCTGCAATGATATTTCCAATATCTCTAATAGCTATGGAAAAAACGAGGAAATTGTTTAGGAAAAAATATACGCTTTAATTTTATTGCGTAATTATCGGTCATAGAACAAATATTCATAATTACAGTTGTAGAGTTTAATTAGATCTATCAGATGCTGCAATGATATTTCCAATATCTCTAATAGCTTTCGAGAAAAGGAGGAAATTATTTTGGAAAAAATATACGGTTTAATTTTATTGCGTAATTATCGGTCATAGAACAACTATTCATAATTACCGTTGTAGAGTTTAATTAGGCCCATCAAATGCTGCAATGATATTTCCAATATCTCTAATAGCTTTCGAGAAAAAGATTAAATTGTTTTGGAAAAAATATACGGTTTAATTTTTCTGCGTAATTATCAGTCATAAAACAAATATTCATAATTACAGTTGAAGAGTTTAATTAGGTCTATCAGATGCTGCAATGATATTTCCAATATCTCTAATAGCTATCGAGAAAACGAGGAAATTGTTTGGGAAAAAATATACGCTTTAATTTTATTGCGTAATTATCGGTCATAGAACAAATATTCATAATTACAGTTGTAGAGTTTAATTAGGTCTACCAGATGCTGCAATGATATTTCCAATATCTCTAATAGCTATCGAGAAAACGAGGAAATTGTTTTGGAAAAAATATACGGTTTAATTTTATTGCGTAATTATCGGTCATGGAACAAATATTCATAATTACAGTTGTAGAGTTTAATTAGGTCCATCAGATGCTGCAATGATATTTCCAATATCTCTAATAGCTTTCGAGAAAAGGAGGAAATTATTTTTGAAAAAATATACGGTTTAATTTTATTGCGTAATTATCGGTCATAGAACAAATATTCATAATTACAGATGTAGAGTTTAATTAGGTCTATAATTACAGATGTATAGTTTAATCAGGTCTATCAGATGCTGCAATGATATTTCCAATATCTCTAATAGCTATCGAGAAAACGAGGAAATTGTTTGGGAAAAAATATACGGTTTAATTTTACTGCGTAATTATCAGTCATAGAACAAATATTCATAATTACAGTTGTAGAGTTTAATTAGGTCTATCAGATGCTGCAATGATATTTCCAATATCTCTAATAGCTATGGAAAAAACGAGGAAATTGTTTAGGAAAAAATATACGCTTTAATTTTATTGCGTAATTATCGGTCATAGAACAAATATTCATAATTACAGTTGTAGAGTTTAATTAGATCTATCAGATGCTGCAATGATATTTCCAATATCTCTAATAGCTTTCGAGAAAAGGAGGAAATTATTTTGGAAAAAATATACGGTTTAATTTTATTGCGTAATTATCGGTCATAGAACAACTATTCATAATTACCGTTGTAGAGT